>SNQJ01S0045517.1:0-20887 GCA_010110895.2 Picea sitchensis
AAAACCTAAAACTCATAACTTGTTATGTTCTCTACCTTTTTCATATTCAGAGCTTAATTTTTTCTTTATTTTCACATTCTAAACTTATTTTCTACGAAGCTTATATATAGTCATGTTCATTCTACTCCACTTCTTGTAATATTTTTTTAAGGTTAAATAAAGTTAAACGATTGAAAAACAAGTTTTAAACATATTTTGTTTTTATTTTTTTTAACATATTTTAAATAATATATTTTTTTTTCTTTCAAATTTAATTTTTCCATTGATATGTAGATATTTTATGAAAAAGTTATTTTTATTTTCATATTCAAAACTTATTTTATACTTCTGTATATATACTCATGTTCATTCTATTCCAATTTTTGTGATATTTTTTTAATTGTTTTTAAAAAACAAGTTATGTTAAATAATTTTAAATGATTGAAAATATACTCATGCTCATTCTACTCCAATTTTTGTGATATTTTTTTAATTGTTTTAAAAAAATCATGTTATGTTAAATAATTTTAAATGATTGAAAAATAAGTTTAAGTGTATTTTATTTTTATATTTTTAAATATATTTTGAATAATGATATTTCTTTTTCTTTCAAATTTAATAAAAAAATTTAAATGATTGAAAAACAAGTAGATATTTTATTTTTATTTCTTTAAACATATTTTGAATAATGATATTTCTTTTTCTTTCAAATTTAATTTCTTCATTAATATGTAGATTTTTATGATAAAGTTAGAAGAATAAATATCTCAATAAAATAAAATATAAAATTGTTGGACTCTTACAAAGTTATAAATTATTCATACAGTTTATTTGTCATATATTTTTGGATTATAACCGGAGTGAGATTTAATGTCAGAAGTACCCAAATAAATTTATTGAGTTACCAATTTCCTATCATTAAAAAAAATCAAAATTAATATAAGAATTATGCTAAGAAGAGCAATAAATATAAAGCTTTGTCAGGTGACATAAACAGATTGGGTATACGCAAAAGTAATGTCAAATGCATAATTATTGCTTATCTACAGTATTATGTAAGCAAATGATCTCACTTCTTCCAGTATAAAGATTAACCGTATAAATTCTCCGAATACATTTTGCCATATTACTGTATTTTTAACCATCAACATCAAATTCAAAATCGTCAACTTCAAATTCAAGTGAAAGTAATGTTTCCGAGCGATCTCACAACAATAGTTTCACAGAAAAACAAAGCCGCTTGAACGTAAAAAAAACTCCAGATCTGAGTTTCACAGAGAAACAAAGCCGCTTCATCAAATTCAAAACCGTCAAATTCAAATTCAAGTGCAAGTAATGTTTCCGAGCGATCTCACAACAATAGTTTCACAGAAGAACAAAGCCGCCTGGACGGAAAAAAAACTCCAGATCTGGGTTTCACAAAAAAACAAAGCCGCTTGAACGGAAAAAAGAACTCCAGATCTGAGTTGAAGAAATAAATCAATTCTTTTCACGACAAATTTAATTCGACCTGTTTATATATCCTGGTCATCACTTGAACCACGCATCGGCTTCGAAGACTCCATATCCTCTGGACTGTTCCCAAAGTCTTCTTCATATATGTCAATATCCCACAATGTGCACAACTTCTTTTTCTCACGAGAAGGGTTATGGCGCAAGGATAAAACTGAGCCATCAATCGCTTCGTTCTCATAGATATTGTCTGGACTACTAGATACGCAATCAGAACTGAATTCCCAAGTCAGGGGTGAATCTGAGTCATCAATAAGAATAATTTCTTTCTCATGGATTTCGTTTGGACTACGAGCGCGAGAATGAGAACCCAATTCCCGACGGATCTCTTGCAGCTTTTCCCTTCTGCCAACTAAAAATCCTTCGACCTGCTCACTGTTCCCAAAACCGCCGGCCATAAAAGTCCCAAGTTCTTCGTGAAAGTGTGGCAGATAACTGTATTTTTCTTTGGAAGGGCGGCTTATCAACTGCTCGCGTCTATTACAGGGATTCGATGCACTGCTCTGGTGGCAATTTTCATCGGCATGGCCTCTGTGCGTAATTGTTCGGAGTTCCTTCGCCTCAAATGCGACTGAGATACCAGCGGCTTTGAACCCTACATCCGTCCTTTTCCATCTGTTACCGTCAACCATCCTTCCTGTCATTTTCTGTTCAAATGTAATAAGTGCATCATTGTTTTTGATACTATAAAGATCCTCAACAATAGAATTTGCATGTTCCTCGCTATAACACGCTAGGTCAAAAATGCGCTTCGCTACGACTCTAGCTTCATGGCCCTTTTCCAATGCCTCCAGTATTTCTCTCCGCCTCTTTTTTTTCTCTTCCGATTCCTCCAGTGCATTGTCGCATTCTTCCTTTCCATCTCGGATTCGGATTTGGCATCCTTTTTCGTTTTGGTTCAACCTGAATCTCAGTGTCTCCAACCATTTTTCATCTGTAATTATTGGCTCCGATTGAGTCTTTTCGTTTCCTGGAAGCCGTAGAGGATACCTAATATGATCACATGTGTTTTCAGTCTCAAGGTCTTTACCCCATAACCTGAGATGAAACTTCTTTTTCTCTGGCGGAGAGGGAAGCTCTAGGGATAAGAATTTGGGGACACCTAGGAGTGATTCTAGGAGTAACTCTAGGTGGGTGAGCGAATTAAAGATAATTAATTAATTTAAGAAATTAATCTATGGAGGAATGTAGGGGATGGGGGACACTTGTACGGAGAGGAATTTTTAGGAATTTATTTTTAAAACTTTAATTAAATGAGATTTAAGGAAAGAAAGGGAGTTTAAAACTCTATATAATGAAGGAAGGAGAAGGATGTAGGATCTTCTTCTTTTTGCGTAACGTTATGCTGGAGAAATATCCATTTGACTGACTTAACTTGTGGGAGTTGGGATACCCAGCTCGGTGAGGAGTGGTAGCTCGGCCTTGCGAGGCGAGCTGGGAGCTAGTCGAAATCTCGGGATAGTGAGTGTTTGGCCCCTTTGCGGCTCGGGGGGATAAGGGGGAAAAAGAGTACCCCTAGCATTGGCTGGGAGGTACCGGTGAAGTCTCACCAGTTGGAAAGCAAAAGTTGCACGGAGTGCGTGGGACGTCATTCAGAGAGGGAGATCAAGAAACGATACGCTCTCTTCATTTTTGTATGGTAGATTGTATTAGGACTTATGCTTGGATCTGCTTATTTAATGGAGAAGTAAACAAATGTTTTTTTTAATTTGATGACTGAAACATTCTTAGCCTAGATCGATGATTGTTGATTCCCATGGCCATTGTTTCCCACATGTCTTGACCACCTTGTTATGTTTTGATGATGACCTTCGTGGTTGTTTAGCCTTCGTCCCTAGCTCGCCAGTACTCGCCTGAGAAATTGGCTAGGAGCCTGATCTGGGGTCATTGCCTTGACTTTAAAAGACCTATGGATCTCAATGCCCTGCTTTTCTGTGTGAAGATGATGAGCGAAAGATGCACATGTTAGCCGTCTACCCCTTTCATTGTTCTTGGTTGACTGAGGGTCCGTGCGCTTGTTCGTGTGGATTAAATCTGCCATGGTTATCGTTCCATCCTCCCCAAAAGAAATTTACTCTACATTTTACCTTTATTTTGTTGACTGCGCTTGGATAATTTCAGTGTTTAACTGTCCATTTTTGGGACAACATTTTATGTTATGTGTCATTAGTCTCCTTTTTATAGATCCTTACTAGAAATGTCTTTTACACCTTAGCGGTGATTAATTATTTGGTGGTTGTGGTGGTCGCATACAATTGGGTTGCATTTGCTATTGGCTAAGATTGATTACAATGCTTGGTTACATGTGTGGTGAGCGGTGTTGACAGAAATTGAAACTTATTTTAGACAAAAAAATTATTTTTGGATAGACAACAACGTTTGTTATTTTTTTTAGACAGCAAAAGTATTATCCATAGATGGCATGGTTAATACCTGCATTTTTATTTGTCGGATAGAGTTTGACATTGTGTTTAACTAAGTGATTTCTGAATGACGTCTTACCTCTCGGCGTTTACATTTACCCTTGTTAATTTTTGGCCCTTGCATCTACTCCCTTTAATTTTGGGCTTTTTGTTATGGCTTTTACGAATTTAAATGTTGTCATAGCGAGTCTATATTCTTGACAACGATCTTGAATTTCTCCCTTGAGTCAGTCATTCCAGATCGTTAATTTTTGTTGTTGATCGGTCCGTCGGTGCAGTGTTGAGGTTGTACATAGGACAAGTTTATTCTTTTTCCCTCTGATATAGAATCGTTCTAGAATGATTTCCTTTTTTTTCTCATTTAGTGGATGGTCCGCATGAGTCCTTGCCTCCTTCACCTCCCTAGGTTTTTTTTTTGGTGTGGCAACGTGTTAGGTTGATTTTATGCTACTAGTTTCATTAAGAGTATTGTTGTGATAATACATCTGTTTCTGAACGATTTCCCCTGGAGGAGACTGTGTTTTGCAACAAAAAAAAAAAACATTGCTGCTGATGCCTTATTACCTAGCATTTTTGAGGCATTCTCGTGTGTAATTAAGCAATTGACAGCTGTAGAATCATAGATGACAAGGTTAATATTAAGCATGCGCTTCTGTGATTGGAGTGGTTGCGACTTCCATAACGGAAGTGAATCCCTGCATCCCTGAATTTGATTGACGATATACGTTGGGACAACTGGCGTTACTAGCCACTATTGAGCTACTTTGTGACAACCTCATCCTCATGCCTAAAGTATCACTAAAATTTTAGTTTTCATATTTGAGGTCTCTCAAGATTAAATACCAAATTGCCTTCCTATCCAGAACACCATAAGGGTTCAAATTAAATTTCAAAATTATGCTAGATAACCCCCATTGGTTGCATACCACCTCTCAATTTTCTGTGTTGTGCCTTGTGGAATTTTTTGTTTACACCTCTTCCTAGCTCCTTGTGGTTTTTATAAGTCAGTAATCTCGGAATGTTATTTATGAAGCTTCACAGGATTTACACTAGTTATCCAGCTTCTTTTGTTTCAAACAGTAGGATTTAATTTAAAGATGTTGACTTTAAACACTAGCATATCCCACAGTTTTAATGGTTAATAGTGTTGCTCAGTAGTAATCTGTATTTTGCACTTTATAATTGTGAGTAACCTTATGAACTTCTTATGACCTTATACCTGTTGGGACGTTTCTTAATGTTGCAAAGGGATTCTTTTTATGACTAATTTCCACAGTGAGTTATGTGATAACAATCTTGTAATTTTCCTTGCCTTTTCTAAATGATAGTCATGTTAATTGTTGTGTACTTGCCTTGCTCTCCGCTATAATAAATGGTTATGTAACAGATATGTAATTACTTTTTGATTGCTGCAGCAATGTTATTAGCTGGCAGTTTCCTCCTCAATGATATTAAACAACTAGTGTGGTTAGTTCAGTCAATAAGTGCTAATGGTAGCATTCCACTCAAAGAATGTTAATGTTGTTATTCAAATTTATGGCTGGTTGGATGGAGATTCAAATTTTTATAGAATTGTCCATGTAGATTGTAATAATGATTAAATTAGTATGGAGAGAAAAGACTAGATTTTAAATTAGACATGCTAAATTAGATGTGTAATTGATGTTAGTTGGATTTATAGATATTGCCTAATTGTTAACTCAGATTCGCTAAATTTGATGTCGTAATTCATGTTAAGTTCGGTTGGTAACTCATTGACTAATGTATTTTAGACAGGTTAATTGATCTGTAATTAACGCCAATTTAAATCATAGATATTAACATTTTTAGCCTAGATTAATGGTTGGGGTGTTGACGAAGTCGTTTTTAGCTTGCGCTTCCCGTTGAGGGGGTTGTTGTTTAATATTAATTAATGTTTGTACATGGTTTTGGAACCATTCAATGTGATTGGTTTTGCTCACTGTAAGGGTTCTAGTTACTTGTGTAATTAATTTCAGGTGCATTGGGCTATTAGAATGATTGTCCTTAGCTTAGTAGTCTTGGTCTGCTTGTCTTGGGAGAGATGTAGACACCTCCTTGTTCCTCAGAACAGTCGCCAGCCTTTAGACCTTAAATGGTCAAAATCGATGGGAACCTGGGCTTGAGCATTGCTTATGTGTCCTGTAGGTCCTAACCATTGCAGGGTAGCATGAGCGGGTAGTCATTCTTATTCTTCATCGGTTGAGGGTCATACATTGCTTTTAGGTGCTTGATGTGCTTCTATGTTAGGTCGTCATGTTGTTGTTGCATGAGTTTCATGCGTAGTGTTCATCGTTGTGTTGCGTTGTTTAGTATAATGTCATCATTACCTTCCTACACACACACAAAAAAAAGAAAAAATGATTAAGGGTGCTTTTACTAGTTGTACATCGTAGGAGAAGTACCAGAAGGGGATGTCATAGGTGGTATCAGAGGGGGTTCGACCCGTGACTTGGGATCGCTATGGATTTCGTTGATATGATTTGATTATAATGTTACTAATTGAGTTGACTTGTATTCGTGCAGGTAATCATGGTTAGAGGACGCTGTGGAGGTAGACAACGGGGTGCTAGGGGAGGAGGAGTGATGCCTCCAATAACATCCATGCCTGAGGGATCTAAGCCCCATGGAGACGAGCAGGTTGTCGGACAGGATCATATAGTAGTTGGTGATGTGGTTGGAATGATGAGATCTTTTTAGCGCATGTCTGAGGCACTGATCAGCCATTTGGACAGAGATGAGGCTAGGGTGTCGGCACCCACTGAGGTTCCACCACGCACCCTGATTAGTACTGCTACCATTCACCGTGAACTCAGGAAGGCCAAATTTCTAGAGTTCGTTGGTGCCCCGGACATCGTCGCCACCGAGGAATGGTTGGAGAATATGGTAATGTGCTTTGCACTTCGCAACTATACCTCCAACATGAAGGTCTGCATGGCGGTCTTCAAACTGAAAGGAAGCGCTCTTCTTTGGTGGAAGATGCTCCTACCGGAGATGAACATGGTTGTCGAAGACATGTCATGGGAACTGTTCGAGGAATGGTTCCAAGAGAGATACCTTTCAAAGGAATTCATTGAGCGTCAGCTCAATGAGTTCAACGCTTTATGACAGGGCGGTCTTACGGTGCCCGAGTACGAGGCCTATTTTATGGAGCTTCTCTGGTATGATCCGCATCTTAACACTGAGAAACTTAAGGTCAACATGTTCATGTTCAGACTTAATGGCTACATACGTGCAAAGGTTAGGATTTTGATGCCTCAAACCTTGCATGATTTCGTCTAGAAGGCCCTCATAGTGGAGGAGGAGCTTACCAGTGGGGGTCAGAGTAGGACTTCAGCGAGACCAACAGGGCAGGTGTCATCTAGTGCATAGCAGCATCAAACACCAACTAGACATACGCCGGGATATCATGGCTTCCAGAGGGGATCCACTTTCACTACACCTCGGCGACCGATGCCTCAATAGCAAACACCTTATCGGGGACCACAACATCAGCAACAATGTTGACCGCAACAACAACAGTTTAAGCCTGTTCAACAGAACATAGCAGGATTCCAGACCGATGGACCCTCATCTTCTACTTCAGGTACCAGGACTACTGGGCTGAAGAAGGGATGTTGGATGTGTGTGGAGCCACACTGCCATCACGACTGTCCGATGGAGAGGACTAGAGCATCCGGATCAGCCGGACTCACTACTGTGGGAGATATGGGAAAGGCCCATCGGATTCATGCAGCAGTGAAAAACTACCAGGCAGAGCATCAGTCGATTATGCTCATCACGATAGGTATCGTCGCTGACCAGACCCTTAGTATTTTGATAGATCCCAGTGCTACAAAGAGTTTCATTTCTGGTGCAGTGCTAAAAAGGATTAAGGTAAAGGAAGTTGAACAGGACGAATTTAGCTTCGTAGAGATGGCTTTAGGAGCCAAACAAAAGGTTGGAGGAAAGGTTACAGGTTGTATCCTTAACCTGGGAGAGTTTGTCGCAAGGGATAACCTATACGTCACGATCTTAGGATCTTATGATGTTGTAATTGGTATGGACTGGTTGGAATCGCATGAGGCGATACTCAACTGTAAGATAAAACAGTTGAGCTTGGTTGATGACGAGGGATAGAGACATGTGATTGTAGGATGGAACCAGGGAGTTTCCCTAAGGTTCATCTCTTCCTTACAGCTACGGAAGAGCATGCGCAAGGGGTGCAAGCTTTATGTGATCCTTACGTTAAACGAAAAGGGATTAACGGAAGGTTTAGAACACCTTCCGGTGGTAAGAGAGTTTGCAGACATATTTCCGGAGGAGTTACCTCAGATGTCATCAGACAGGGAATTGGAGTTAACTATAGAACTAAAACTGGGAACTGAATCGATAGCGAGAACGCCTTATTGGATGTCGACCCTAGAGTTACAAGAATTAAAAATGAAACTGAAGGAGTTGTTGGACCTGGGACTGATACATCCTAGTGTGTCACTGTCGGGTGCACCTGTTATTTTCATACGAAACAAGGATGGTTCATGGAGGATCTACATTGACTACCATCAACTAAACAAGGCCACGATCAAGAATCAGTATTCGTCGCCGAGAATTGATGATCTGTTCGATCAAATGAAGGGTGCAACGATGTTCTCAAAGATCGACTTGCGATCAGGATACCACCAGCTATGGATTAAGGAAAATGATGTCCCTAAGACCACATTTAAGACGAGTTTTGGACATTACGAGTTTATTGTTTTACATTTTGGACTGACAAACTCCCCAGGGGTATTTATGAGTTTGATGAACGAGGTGTTCTGCGAGTACTTGGACAAGTTCATCCAAGTATTCATTGACGATATTTTGATCAACTCTCAGACAATGGAGGAGCATAACGAGCACTTTCTCTTGGCGCTATAGTGTCTGGGAGAGCACAAATTGTATGGGAAGTTGTCCAAATGCTCATTTTATCAATCGCAGATTCACTACTTAGGGCATGTTATCTCCTGCAAAGGCATCACCGTAGATCTAGAAAAGGTCGAGGCTATCATGGAATGGCCTACACTGATGAATGTCCCAGAAGTGCGTAGCTTCATGGGTTTAGCAGGATACTATCGACGGTTCGTCAAGGATTTTTCGAAGATAGAAAATCTGATCACAAAATTGCAGAAGAAAAACAAGAAGTTTATTTGGACCGAGAAATGCGTGGAAGCATTTTGGAGGCTCAAGGAGTTGCTGACAGCAACACTGATACTAAAGGTCCCTGACATGGACGCATACATCTTGGTATGCACTGACACCTCCAAGGAAGTCTGAGGCGGAGTCTTCATGCAAGATGGACGAGTGATTAGTTACATCTTGAGAAAACTGAGAAGGCATGAGGAGAACTACGCAACACACGATTTGGAGTTGTTAGCCGTCGTTTATGCCTTGAAGGTTTGGAGACACTACCTTGTTGGACGAAAATTTGAACTAAAGACTAACCACTGTGGACTACAACACATATTTACGCAAAGCAACCTGAACGTGTGACAACGGTGTTGGTCAGAATTTCTTAGCGAGTACGACTTCGAGATTACTTACATAAAAGGAATAGTGAACCGAGTGGCAGACGCATTGAGTTAGAGACCGTGCATCTTTTTGGTTCTACCTCTTCAGACAAATCTACGTGAAAATATTCTAACTTTACAGTGTGATGATGACTGGTACAAATAGGTTGAGGATTTTTTCGGAAAAAACACAATGTTGGTACTACGATTTAAAGGATTTTCATTTGATAGCGATGGTTTATTGAGGTTTAAAAATCAGATCTTCGTACCATCGAATGACGAGCTGAGGATGATGATCCTAAGCGAGGCCATAGAGCAGTTTACATGGCTCACCCGGGAGTCACGAAGATGAGGGCAAACCTTTAACCCTTACTCTTTTGGAAAGGAATGAAGGCAGACATAGTCAACTATGTGGCCAAATGTCTAGAATGTCAGCAGGTAAAGGCTGAACATAGACACCCAGTAGGATTACTACAACCATACATTATCTCGGAATCGAAATGGGAGGTTATTTCTATGGATTTTATTGTTGGATTTCCACTGATGGTAAGGAGACATGACTCGATTTTCATAGTAGTAGACACTCTGACGAAGAGTGCTCACTTTATTCCTGTGCGTACGACATATCAGGCACCTGAAACAGCTAGAGTTTTCATCAGTGAGATTGTGAGGTTGGATGACATTCCTAAGAGGATTATATCCGATTGAGGATTGGTGTTTACTAGACGATTTTGGACGAGTTTCAAAGAGGCCTTGGGAACCCAACTTAACTTTAGTATTGTGTATCACTCAGATACTGATGGGTAGACCGAACGAACGAATGAGACCTTAGAGGACATGTTGCGCATGTACGTGATGGACCAACAAAAGCATTGGGAAGAATTCTTGCCACTAGTGGAGTTCGCTTACAACAACAATTACCAGAGAACCATTAAGATGGCGCCTTTCGAGTTTCTTTACGGGCGACCGTGTCAGACGCCTTTGAGTTGGGATTGGCTTGAGGGTAGGGTCCTGGTGGGACCAGAAGTGATCCAAGAAATGGAAGAGCAAATGCAAACAATAAGACAAAGGATTAAATAAGCGCATGATCGATAGAATAGTTATTCCAATGCGCACCGTGTCGACCGTAGTTACGAGGTCGGCGATCGAGTCTTCTTGCGGGTTAAACCACATAAAAGTTCGATCAAATTTGGAAAAGGAGATAAACTCTCTCATAGGTTCATGGGACCTTTCAAGATTATGGAGAGATAGGGGCTCGTGGCCTATCGACTAGACTTGCCTGATTCTTTGAGGTGCATGCACAATGTTTTTCATGTATATGTTTTGAGACATTATATTAGTGATCCTACACATGTTATTGACATGAGTTCCTTGCAAGTGATGGATGAGGGGGCACTCACAGATGAGCCGATCTGCATCTTGGATCATCACGTTCGACATCTACGACGTCGAATGATAGAGCAGGTCAAGGTCTAGTGGGACAATTATAGTCTGCACTCGACGACCTGGGAGGACTCATATGATATGTGCCAGCAGTTTCCATTTTTGTTTGATAGATAGACATATGATACTGTGATACACTTTATTTCATCATTTATATTGTGAAACTTCGGGACGAAGTTTAGACCAAGACAGGTGTATATAACATCCCTCTCTGGTGCACTGAGAGAACTTATTCTTTGAGGACACTTGCTCACAAGTGATCTGGATTATTATGCTATTAAAACTTTTGATTTTGATTATGAGGCGTTATGGGTTGATGACATGTTTTTTTACTGCATTGACATAGACAGGTGCTATTGACTTGGTTTACTGAGTGTACAGGATTTTGGACCCCAAGGATGTAGAGGCATCGATGAAACCCCTTGGACTCTGGATCGAGTCAAGGAGTGTACCATTGGGGTTTGATTGTTTTACTGTGATATTAGTGCATCTGATTAGATGATATGATATGGATATGTTCTGACATGATTTGTTGATGATGCAGGTTGACGATAACTTGCCGACCAGACTCACATTTGGAGTAAAGGGGTCATGCACGACTACCAGAGATGTTGAGGGTGAGGTGTGGACAACAGCCCTGCCACATCCTACTAGCACTCCTATCGTGGCTTGAACTGTAGGTAAACTTTTATCTAGTTCGAGAGGACCCACGATGTCGTGAGGGAAGAATGCGACAGTCACTCACGATGAATCTAAGGGGCACGCAATAATGAGGGGGCCTTATTTCTTAGAGGCCCTTAGTCTCCCACAAGTTCACCTGGCGGAGTATTGACTCTAGGGGTTATTGATGTCTACCAAGTAAGTCAAGAGGCGAGTGGCACCCTTAGAGCACGTGGTGTATCCTGAAGGGCAAGTCACGCAAGGGAACAGATGAGGCGAGTGGCAGCCTTGGAGCACCTAGTGCGTCCTAAAGGGAACGTTGCATTGTTTTTGATAAATGAATGAACCTAGACGGCCTTAGGACGAACATTGTGTTAAGAATTAAAAAAAAAACATTGTCCCTAATAAAATGTTGCCCATCAAGAAAATTTAAAGTGTAAGTCTAAACTATGCTAGTGGTAAAAATTTGTCTCTCTATAATAATAATAATAATAATAAAATAAAAAATAAAAAAAACATAAATAATAATTATGATTTTCATTAAATATTGTAACACAAAGGGAGTAAGAAATTAATTGTTTCATCAAAAAAAAAAAAACTTTTGGATTAAAATTTAAAAAGGGAATTAATCATTTTATTATTTTATGATAATTTAAAATATATTAATTTAATGNACCATTGGGGTTTGATTGTTTTACTGTGATATTAGTGCATCTGATTAGATGATATGATATGGATATGTTCTGACATGATTTGTTGATGATGCAGGTTGACGATAACTTGCCGACCAGACTCACATTTGGAGTAAAGGGGTCATGCACGACTACCAGAGATGTTGAGGGTGAGGTGTGGACAACAGCCCTGCCACATCCTACTAGCACTCCTATCGTGGCTTGAACTGTAGGTAAACTTTTATCTAGTTCGAGAGGACCCACGATGTCGTGAGGGAAGAATGCGACAGTCACTCACGATGAATCTAAGGGGCACGCAATAATGAGGGGGCCTTATTTCTTAGAGGCCCTTAGTCTCCCACAAGTTCACCTGGCGGAGTATTGACTCTAGGGGTTATTGATGTCTACCAAGTAAGTCAAGAGGCGAGTGGCACCCTTAGAGCACGTGGTGTATCCTGAAGGGCAAGTCACGCAAGGGAACAGATGAGGCGAGTGGCAGCCTTGGAGCACCTAGTGCGTCCTAAAGGGAACGTTGCATTGTTTTTGATAAATGAATGAACCTAGACGGCCTTAGGACGAACATTGTGTTAAGAATTAAAAAAAAAACATTGTCCCTAATAAAATGTTGCCCATCAAGAAAATTTAAAGTGTAAGTCTAAACTATGCTAGTGGTAAAAATTTGTCTCTCTATAATAATAATAATAATAATAAAATAAAAAATAAAAAAAACATAAATAATAATTATGATTTTCATTAAATATTGTAACACAAAGGGAGTAAGAAATTAATTGTTTCATCAAAAAAAAAAAAACTTTTGGATTAAAATTTAAAAAGGGAATTAATCATTTTATTATTTTATGATAATTTAAAATATATTAATTTAATGAGAAAAGGGAAAAAGGGGGTTAATTTCCACACCTGCCTTTTTGAGTTCTAACTAAAACGGGAAAGAGGGAAAATCTAAAAATTTAGGAAACTAGGAAAAAGAGGTAAACATAAAAAGAGAAAAAGGGGAACATAAGGGAAAAAAAGAGGAAAGTCAAACTTAGAAAAGTATCTACCATTTAAGAGCTTTCTAATTTAAACTGAACTAGCAATTTAGTAATAGGGAAAGGCATTAAAACCTGTAACAGAATTTGGGGACACCTAGGAGTGATTCTAGGAGTAACTCTAGGTGGGTGAGGGAATTAAAGATAATTAATTAATTTAAGAAATTAATTTATGGAGGAATGTAGGGGATGGGGGACACTTGTACGGAGAGGAATTTTTAGGAATTTATTTTTAAAACTTTAATTAAATGAGATTTTAGGGAAGAAAGGGAGTTCAAAACTCTATATAATGAAGGAAGGAGTAGGATGGAGGATCTTCTTCTGTTTTCATAACGTTACGCTGGAGAAATATCCATTTGACTGACTTAACTTGTGGGAGTTGGGATACCCAGCTTGGTGAGGAGTGATACCTCCGCCTTGCAAGGCGAGCTGGGAGCTAGTCGAAATATTTGGATAGTGAGTGTGTGGACCCTTTGCGGCTTGGGGGGCTAAGGGGGAAGAAGAGTACCCCTAGCATTGGCTGGAAGGTACTGGTGAAGTCTCGTAGGTTGACAAGAGTAAGTTACACGGAGAGCACAGGACGTCATTCAGAGCGGGCGATCAGGCAATGGTATGCTCTCTTAATTTTTGTATGGTCAATTGTATTAGGACTTATGCTTGGATCTGCTTATTTAATGGAGAAATAAATGTATGTTTTTTTTAATTTGATGACTGAAACATTCTTAGCCTAGCTCGATGATTGTTGATTCCCATGGCAATCGTTTCTCGCATGTCTTGACCACCTTGTTGTGTTTTGATGGTGACCTTCATGGTTGTTTAGCCTTCGTCCCTAGCTCGCCAGTCCTCACCTAAGTAGTCGACTAGGAGCCTGATCTAGGGTCATCACCTTGGTGTTAAAAGACCTATGGATCTCAACACCCTACTTTTCTGTGCGAGGATGATGAGCGAAAGACACACCTGTTAGTCGTCTACCCCTTTCATTTTTCTTGGCTGACCGAGGGTCCTTGCACTTGTTTGTGTGGAGTAAATCCGCCACAATTATCGTTTCGTCCTCCCCAAAATAAATTTACTCTGCGTTTTACCTTTATTTTGTTGACTGCGCTTGGACAGTTTCAGTGTTTAACTGTCCATTTTTGGGACAACATTTTCTATTATTTGTCATTAGTCTCCTTTTTATAGATCCTTACCAGCAATGTCCCTTACACCTCAGTGATGATTAATTCTTGGGTGGCTGCGGTGGTTGCATACAGTTGGGTTGCATTTGTTATTGGCTAAGATTGATTACAGTGCTTGGTTGCATGTGTGGTGAGCGGTGTTGACAGAAATTGAAACTTATCTCAGACAAAAAAATTGTTTTTGGATAGACAACAACGTTTGTTATTTTTTTAGACAGCGAAAGTATTATCCATAGACGGCATGGTTAATACTTGTGTTTTTATTTGTCAGACAGAGTTTGACCCTATGTTTACCTAAGAGATTTTTGAAGAGCATCTTACCCCTGGGCGTTTACATTTACCCTTGTTAATTTTCGGCCCTTGCATCTACTCCCTTTAATTTTGGGCATTTTATTATGGCTTTTACGAATTTAAATGATGTCATAGCGAGTCTATATTCTTGACAATCATCTTGAATTTCTCCCTTCAGTTAGTCATTCCAGATCATTAATTTTTGTTGTTGATTGGTCTGTCGGTGCAGTGTTGAGGTTGTAGACAGGACAAGTTTATTCTTTTTCCCTCTGATATAGAATTGTTCCAGAATGATTTCCCTTTTTTTCTCATTGAGTGGTCGGTCCGCGTGAGTCCTTTCCTCCTTCACCTGCCTACGTTTTTGTTTTGGTGTGGCAGTGTGTTAGGCTGAGTTTGGGCTGCTAGTTGCATTAAGAGTACTGTTGTGCTAATACATCTGTTGCAGGGCGATTTCCCCTGAAGGAGACTGCGTTTTGCAAAAAAAACAAAACACTGTTGTTGATACCTTGTTACCTAGAGTTTTTGAGGAATTTCCATGTGTAATTAACCAATTGATAGCTATAAAACTGTAGATGACAAGGTTAATATTAAGCCTGTGCTTTTGTGATTGGAGTGGTTGTGACTTTCATAACGGATGTGAATCCCTGCGTCCCTGAATTTGATTAACAGTATGCGTTGGGACAATTGGTGTTACTAGCCACTATTGAGCTACTTTGTGACAACCTCATCCTGATGCCTAAAGTATCACTAATGGTGAATTACTTCTGTAGACTAATCTTCCTTGGTACCTTCGTAATCCTTTAGGTTTTGTTTCTTCCGTAAGTCTAGATACAAGTGAAATTTTAGTTTTCGTATTTGAGGTCTCTCAAGATTAAATACCAGATCGCCTTCCTATCCATAACAACATAAGGGTTTAAATTAAATTTCAAAATTATGCTAGATAACCCCCATTGGTTGGATACTGCCTCTCAATTTTTTGTGTTGTGCCTTGCGACATTTTGTGTTTACACCTCTTCCTAGATCCTTGTGGTTTTTATAAGTCACTAATCTCAAAATGTTATTTATGAAGCTTCACAGGCTTTGCACTAGTTATTCAGCTTCTTTTGTTTCAAATGGTAGGATTTAATTTAAAGATGTTGACTTTAAACACTAGCATATCCCACAAATTTAACGGTTAATAGTGTTGTTCAGTAGTAATCTTTATTTTGCGCTTTATAATTGCGAGTAACCTTATGAACTTCTCACGACCTTATACCTGTTGGGACGTTTCTTAATGTTGCAAAGGGATCCTTCTTATGACTAATTGCCAGAGTGAATTAAGTGATAACAATCTTCTAATTTTCCTTGCCTTTGCTAAATGATAGTCATGTTAATTGTTGCGTACTTGCCTTGTTATCCACTATAATAAATGGTTATGTAACAGATATGTAATTACTTGTTGATTGCTACAACAATGTTATTAGCTGGCAGTTTCCTCCTCAATGATATTAAACAACTAGTGTGGTTAGTTCGGTCAATATAGCTAGACTAATGTTGAGGTTTAACTGTTCATAAGTGCTAATGGTAGCATTCCACTCGAAGAATGTTAATGTTGTTATTCAAATTTATGGTTGGCTGGATGGAGGTTCAGGTTTTTATAAAATTGTCCATGTAGGTTGTAATAATGATTAAATTAGTATGGTGAGCAAAGACTAGATTTTAAATTAGACATGCTAAATTAGATGTGTAATTGATGTTAGCTGGATTTATAGATATCGCCTAATTGGTAACTCAGATTCGCTAAATTTGAAGTCATAATTCATGTTAAGTTCGGTTGGTAACTCGTTGACTAATGGATTTTAGACGGGTTAAATGATCTGTAATTAATGCCAACTTAAATCATAGATATTGACCTTTTTAGCCTGGATTAATGGTTGGGGTGTTGACGAAGTCGTTTTTAGCTTGCGCTTCCCGTTGAGGGGGTTGTTGTTTAATATTAATTAATGTTTGTATGTGGTTTTGTAAATGTTCAATGTGATTGGTTTTGCTCACTGTAAGGGTTCTAGTTACTTGTGTAATTAATTTCGGGTGCGTTGGGATGTTAGGATGATTGTCCTTAGCATAGTAGTCTTGGTCTACCTGTGTCGAGCGGAATGTAGACACCTCCTTGTTCCTCAGAACAGTCGCCAGCCTTGAGACCTTAAATGGTCAAAATCGATGGGAACCTGGGCTTGAGCATTGCTTATGTGTCCTGGAGGTCCTAACCATTGCAAGGTAGGACGGGTGGGTACTCATTCTTATTCTTCATCGGTTGAGTGTCGTACATTACTTCCAAGTGCTTGGTGTGCTTCTATGTTAGGTCGTCATGTTTTTGTTGCATGAGTTGCATGTGTAGTGTTCGTCGTCATGTTGCATTGTTGAGTATAATGTCATCATTACCTTCCTACACACACACAAAAAAAAAAAAAAAGTTATTTAGGGTGCTTTTACCGGTTGTACATCGTAGGAGTTGTACCAGAAGGGGATGTCACAATATGTTCACACAAAAAATGCTTTAATCTAAATGCAACCTTCTCAAGCTCAAGTGAGAATTTGAACTGGTTTCAAGGACAATTTACTTTAAGTTATCAATATTCAAATGAGATATGGTTGATTTCAATTGGAACTTGAAATACAAAATATGGGACTTTCCATAAGTTAGTAACTTGTAGGAAGTGGTAACAATTGATGGCAAAATTGCTTATCATGGAGCATTTTTCTCATCAAATATAGTAAATTGTGAGTAAATTGTGAGAAAAGACACTTTCTATAACTCACTATGAGGAAGTTGCATCAGTCCTTCTATACTCAACATCGAGTTGACATGTACCATTTAAAATAATTAATTAAAAAAATGTTTCAATGTAAAACATAGAAAGTTGATATCATTTTTTTTTACTTAAGGTGAACATTGAAATATGTTGTTGTTATTAATATTTTTTAAATGTTACATCTCAACTTCATGTTGAGCATGAAAGGAATTACACATCTCGACTCCATGTTGAACATGGAAATAATTACACTTCTCCCTCATATTGGATTCTAGAAAACACTTAATATTTTTTACTTTCAAAAACTTTATATAAATTTTATGGTTGACATTAAAATATTCTTTTGTTATTTTTTTAAATATCACTTATCAACTTCATATTAAAAAAATTATATATATCATACTTTTATCTATATTAACTAATTAAAAAACAC
Source organism: Picea sitchensis (assembly GCA_010110895.2). Lineage (NCBI taxonomy): Eukaryota > Viridiplantae > Streptophyta > Pinopsida > Pinales > Pinaceae > Picea > Picea sitchensis. The sequence continues at coordinate 17,969 of SNQJ01S0045517.1, forward strand.
AAATAATATGTAAAAATTCAATGTTTTTTACATTTATTCTTAAAGACTATTATTTTTTTTTAAACTTGTAATTTCTCGTCTCACTAACCAAAAGAGACGACTTGTATGATTTGTTTGTTCGTACTTTTACCCCTTCAACTCTCCAATAATAACTTAGAGATCTAGAGGATTCAAAGAACCTGTTGTAGTCGGAGTAGACGAACCCTTCTTCATCTTTGTCTCGAATAAATAAATGGAAAATAGCTTTGGGGTTGCAAGCATAGAGCCTTTTCCCATTGACATTAAAATGTCCAAAATATTCGATAGACTTTGATGTTCAAGAGATGAAAAACAAATATTTAATAGATTTTGATTTTAAAGAGGAGAATATATATATATTTTATCGGGTGGAATCAATAACTAGATGGGTTTATACTCAAGTGACATTAGGTTTATTCTAAAGCTACCCTAATATTCTTGTTGTTATACTTGTGGTACACATTTTTTTTTTTAAATTAAAACTAGTGATATCATAAGGAGTGCTTTAATAGTGCATTCTATACTAATTAATTTACACCTCAATGAAAAAGAAAATCATTAATATACTAACTAATTTACACCTCAATGAAAAGAAAAACATTAATATTCAGTAAACTTTGACTTTAAAAAAATGAAAAATTAATATAAATAAATTCATATACTAGTGAGTTAAACAAAATCTAATGTCTTTGGATTTTATTTATAAACCTTATTTTATGTGTTTAAGGATAAACAATGTCACTCTTTACTAAATATTGTTTTTCAAATTGTAAAGCAATCTTATTCCTTATACATTATAGAAGAGGCTATGACCGTCCTAAGTTAAATTTTTAATATCTATACACACGAGAGACTATGGTTGATTGAGATGTAAAGACAAAGTTGATGGTGTCAAACCGCGGTACATGATAACTCATATTATGATGATTGACATGTAAATACAAAGTTGTGGCACTAAACTTTGATTAAAACAAATTTTATTCACTTTATAAAAAAATTTAGTGATTAAATTTTACTTTAAATTACAAAACCTAAAACTCATAACTTGTTATATTCTCTACCTTTTTCATATTCAGAGCTTAATTTGTTTTCTTTATTTTCACATTGTAAACTTATTTTCTACGAAGCTTATATATAGTCATGTTCATTCTACTCCACTTGTTGTAATATTTTTTTTTGGTTAAATAAAGTTAAAGGATTGAAAAACAAGTTTTAAGAGTATTTTGTTTTTATTTTTTTTAACATATTTTAAATAATGATATATATTTTTTTCCTTTCAAATTTATGTTTAGATATTTTATGAAAAAATTATTTTTATTTTCATATTCAAAACTTATTTTATACTTCTGTATATATACTCATGCTCATTGTATTCCAATTTCTGTGATATTTTTATAATTGTTTTTAAAAAACAAGTTATGTTAAATAATTTTAAATGATTGAAAATACACTGATACTCAATCTACTCTAATTTTTGTGATATTCTTTTAATTTTTTTTTAATATTTTCATATTCAAAACTTATTTTATACTTCTGTATATATACTCATGTTCATTGTATTCCAATTTCTGTGATATTTTTATAATTGTTTTTAAAAAACAAGTTATGTTAAATAATTTTAAATGATTGAAAATATACTGATGCTCAATCTCCAATTTTTGTGATATTTTTTTAATTGTTAAAAAAAAAAAAAAGTTATGTTAAATAATTTTAAATGACTGAAAAATAAGTTTAAGTGTATTTTATTTTTATATTTTTAAACATATTTTGAATAATGATATTTTTTTTTCTTTCAAATTTAATATTAAAATTTAAATAATTGAAAAACAACTGGATATTTTATTTTTATCGTATTTTGAATAATAATAAAAAAAAAATTCAAATTTAATTTCTTCATTAATATATAGATTTTTATGATAAAGTTAGAAGAGTAAATATCTCAATAAAATAAAATATAAAATTGTTGGACTCTTACAAAGTTATAAATTATTCATACAGTTTACGTGTCATATATTTTTGGATTATAACCGGAGTGAGATTTAATGTCAGAAGTACCCAAATCAATTTAATGAGTTACCAATTTCCTATAATTAACTAAAACCAAAATTAATATAAGAATTACGCTAAGGAGAGAAATAAATATAAAGTTTTGTCAGGTGACATAAACAGATTGGGTATACGCAAAAGTAATGTCAAATGCATAATTATTGCTTATCTACAGTATTATGTAAGCAAATGATCTCACTTCTTCCAGTATAAAGATTAACCGTATAAATTCTCCGAATACATTTTGCCATATTACTGTATTTTTAACCATCAACATCAAATTCAAAATCGTCAACTTCAAATTCAAGTGAAAGTAATGTTTCCGAGCGATCTCACAACAATAGTTTCACAGAAAAACAAAGCCGCTTGAACGGAAAAAAAACTCCAGATCTGAGTTTCACAGAAAAACAAAGCCGCTTCATCAAATTCAAAACCGTCAAATTCAAATTCAAGTGCAAGTAATGTTTCCGAGCGATCTCACAACAATAGTTTCACAGAAAAACAAAGCCGCCTGAACGGAAAAAAAACTCCAGATCTGAATTTCACAAAAAAACAAAGCCGCTTGAAGGGAAAAAAGAACTCCAGATCTGAGTTGAAGAAATAAATCAATTCTTTTCACGACCAATTTAATTCGACCTGTTTATATATCCTGGTCATCACTTGAACCACGCATCGGCTTCGAAGGCTCCATATCCTCTGGACTGTTCCCAACGTCTTCTTCATATATGTCAATATCCCACAATGTGCACAACTTCTTTTTCTCAGGAGAAGGGTTATGGCGCAAGGATAAAACTGAGCCATCAATCGCTTCGTTCTCATAGATATTGTCTGGACTACTAGATCCGGAATCAGAAC
>SNQJ01S0045517.1:20897-47146 GCA_010110895.2 Picea sitchensis
ATGAGGGAGATGTGTAATTATTTCCATGTTCAACATGGAGTTGACATGTGTAATTCTTTTCATGCTTAATATGAAGTTGAGATGTGACATTTAAAAAATATTAATAAAAACAACATATTTCAATGTTCACCTTAAGTAAAAAAAAATTATATCAACTTTCTATGTTTTACATTGAAATATTTTTTTAATTAATTATTTTAAATGCCACATATCAACTCTATGTTGAATATAGAAAAACTGATACATCTTCCTCATAGTGAGTTATAGAAAGTGTCTTTTCTCACATATATTTGATGAGAAAAATACTCTATGATAAACAATTTTCCCATCAATTGTTACCACTTCCTACAAGTTACTAACTAACTTATCAAAAGTCCCATATTTTTTATTTCAAGTTCCAATTGAAATCAACCGAATCTCATTTGATTATTGATAACTTAAAGTAAATTTTCCTTGAAACCATTTCAAATTCTCACTTGAGCTTGAGAAGGTTACATTTAGATTAAAGCATATTTTTTTGTGTGAACATATGAATTTTTGTTTCTTGGAAGTTGGGTAAATTTTTCACGACTTTACATTAAAGTTAATAGACATGCAAGGCTCAAAGATATATTCCAAAGAATGGTCGAGTGATAAAATATTTTTCTTTCATTTTTTTTCAATGTTAAAAATTTAGGAAAAATATAAGTAATAGAAATTAATAATACAAATAATTTTTAATTTCAAATGTATCTTGTGGATGGATTATATGTATATTCAAAATAAAATAAAAATTCATAAATTCCTAACTTTATTTGTTTTTTCAAAGGAATTTAAAAGTGTTAAAAAATGTGAATATAAATTTTGAAAGACAAATGTCAAAATACAACACTTTTATGGACAACTATATAAGAGATAAATTTGTTTTGTGAGTACAATGAGTGATTCTAATATTCATATATTAATGATGTCATAATCATTCCTAAATATGAGAATCATATTTGATGTAATCTCAATAGAAAAGGAGAAATTGTAGAATACCTTGAGTTGTTTTTTTAAGAGTGATAATTCTATCAAAACACTGTAAGAGCCATGGAGAGAGGCTAGTTTCTTTGTAGGTCTCTATAAACATAAAAATATGGCACGATTACATCCATTTATTGTTATTTAGGATAATATTTTTATGATTCAAAGGTTTTTAATATCCATACAAACATAAAGCTAAATGAAATCATTCAAAAATACCACTAAGTGTGTTATGCTTATTGAGTATTTTGATTTTTCACTTGGTATCTCAAATCATGAAAAAAAATGCATTTAAGAAAGTGGATGTTAGAGAATAATCCCTAATGCATAGTTATAATTATAACAAGAATTGTGTTACCTTTTCTGTAACTTTCTTAAGAATATCACCCAGACATCAACAATGTTTCTCTAAGAATTAATGTTGGAAACCATACATATCATCATTTTTAGGTTTTGAATGAGATAGAGGGAAACATTACTATGTGGAATTGTCAAAATATTTGACACAAAGTATCTCCAATTTCAAACATTTGTGATCCATATTAATGTTTGAAGATAGTTCCGAATTCATTTCACTTTTTGAATCAATCTCCTAGACTAGGTCATTGTGGTTCATCATTAGGATGAAAAATGAAAATAATTTGATATTTTGATTGGATCATATTCTTTTTGTTGTCCATATTGATGATGGAGTGCAATAACCTAGTTATAAACATCGATAAAAAATAAATGAGTTGAATCCAAAAAAGTATTCAAACACATAATTTGTCATTACATGCATGCCAATTTCACTAGCAACAACACGAAATATTGAAAGGTCATGATAAATAAATATTCATAGAATTAAGAAAAGGCGAATAACATTTCAGATAACACAAGAGTGAGGATTTGATGCTGCAAAAAACTAAATGTACGAAATGATAATTATCATTGTTGTCATCTCAGTTTTAGGTTTGGTGATGTTGAAAAGGTCCATTTTGTGTAAGTTCATATCTAAACATAATCAATAACATACAAGTTAGAAATAATCATTGAGGTTAATAGATTTTTAATCCCTAACAAATTTATTAACATAGTTTTGATTCAAGCAAAGAACAAAAGTGCATTAACATTGCAAAAAATTAACTACGAATCAACATATTAGAGACCTCTGGAGAGATGGAACATGTGAACATGAAAAAAGATAAATAAGCTCATTTTATTGGTTTGACTCGATGTTTATCATTAGATCTTAAAAACTTTCATTGAGCTACACATTCACAGTTAATCTTGTTTATACATTTTCAATACCATTACAATTGTGACACATGACTACTTGTTTTGATGTTGTTCAAAGACTACTTGTTTTGATGTTGTTCAAAGTTAGGAGTTGGAGTCCAAACATTGATGGGTTGTTGAAAAGATGACCATTCTTTTGAAATTATATAATATTTGTCAATCTTCCTAATTGACAAATGATTTCAAAAATTTACATTATCTTTTAAGAGTTTTTTTTAAATTATGCTTTTAGAATAGGTTTGAACACTTGGAAAAACTAAAAAAAAAATCAATGTTGATGGTTAGTCAAATAATTATTATTTTTTAATTCTTTAATGAAAAATCCTTCATGTTGTAACATCCAAATACCTAACAATAACCGAGATTACCTATATTTTATCTTCAAACTTCTATGAAATATTCATAATGCAATTCCCCAAGTACCACATTGGGAGATCGAACAAGCTTTCAAGATCATATTTTAATTATATACGTCCTTCATTAATAGCAGTAGTAGAGAATAAATGTTGAGTAGTAGTAGAGAATAAATGTTGATCATTAGAAAGAAATGAATGTTGAGTAACAATAATTGGCCAATTAATTGTTGGTGGTTTCCATCATGTAAAATTGGAAAATCATGAGTGATTTATGGTTTTTCTTTTTCTATTTATTTAGTGCTTGGGTTAGATGTGAGAGAGTTTTTGACTCATTATTATGTTATTCTACTGGAATTTCACTGCAACATTTATTCTACTAAATAATCCTATCTCAAGCATGGAAAATTTGTTATATATTGTAACCATTTGTTAGTTTTTAAATAATACATTAAGTTCTCTTTGGAGTGTGTTTTTTTTCTTTCTCTTGGAAGGGTTTTCCATAGGAAATCCTATTATTTAATGCCTGTACTTGTATGTGTTGTTTATTAGTGCAACCATGTTATGTTTTTTCTTTGCATATTCTTCCTTCGTTGAGTAGTTGAGGAAGCATAATTTTCACCTTTGTCTCCCTTCTTTTCAAAATCAAATCTTAAACATGTTAGAATATAAATTTATGATGGTTCATCACACTTCTTCTGAAATAAGTCAATTGGTCAATAGAACTAAATCTAGAAAGAGTCGGTTGAGCAATTAACCATATATCTACATTAGTCGATTGAGTGGTCGACAAGTCTCTCAGTGAGACAATTGGCTAGCAGTCGAAGAAATTTGGTTAAAGTGGATCGACCAACCAAACAATCGACTATGGGTTGGACACATGGATGTTTTGGTCAAGAATTATTGTTGAACTGACTAGACAACACGAATTTGATGAAGTCAAATCTAACCACCAACAATTATATGTGGAGAATATATTACCCATTCCAAGGAAGTTGGTTAGATATTGAAGCTATAAATACCATACCTAATGGGTCATTAAGATATGATGTAGAAGAGTTCTATAGTAATGATGAACATGGTTTGTGTGTTCAATATCCATTGTTATGTTTTGATCACAATGCTCTATGTTTAAGTGCTATAATGATGTCTTTTGAAACCACCTTTTATCTTTGAAACTTATCCTATTCGATTATCTACAATTCTTTTTATTTTTTTCGTATCATGTTATACCTAATCCCCAACATGGTATGAGAGAGATTGGATGTGATCTCACATGTTGTCCATAAATCATGTTGAGTCATATCTATTGTGTGATTGACTTCAGGGAGGTGATTCGTAGACTATAACTTGTAGAAATATACTTGATCTATCTATATATCAAATATTTCTTTGAAGATTGATCTCGTAATATTGAATCATGGTATGGGAACCAAACATGGAAACACTACTGAAGTGTAAATGATTGTGAAATATATAAAGACTGTGATTTCAGATCCAATAGATGATTAGGCAAAGTTCGTTATTGATGGAAATAAGATTGAGGATGTGGGGGTCAGAACAACCTATATCTCACGGGATATTTGTTTTTACATCAGTGGGATCAACTTCTATCATCAAATCTAGAAGAAACTAAAGCCATTATTTGACAGAGTCGATGAAAGCCACATAATACAATTGGAGAAAGAGTTTATCTCTCTCGATCCTCATTATTTCGACAAAATAGAGGATTACTTGGCCCATGTGAATGAACTTTATTTGAAATTGGGTGAATGAGAAAATAATTATCGGAAGAAAGATAGACAATTAATCAAGTTGGTCTTGCTGAATTTAAGAACACCATTTGACATGCTCTTTTTGACATTCAACATCAATTTCCAGGAATGCAAGGAAAATAGTAAGGACTACACATTTGAAGTTTTTTGTGATACATTGATCATTGATCAACACATACTCGATGAAGTTAAGATTGGTGGTAAAAATAAAGACCAATTTCTCAAGGGAAATGAAAAATTGAATCACAAGGAAAGATGATGGTTCGATATCCCTATACAGAGACCCCGATGGCTCTACTAGAAACCTAAAGGGTAGATAGATGCACCCCATTAAAATCCAAAGAAGAAGACATGTCAGTACTATGGGAATATTGGACATGTGGAGCATGTATGTTATAAGAAGAGAGATGACCTAGAGGAGAAGGTTAAATTCCTTGAAGGAGATGTATTGGTTGTGTGTTGAGACAGTAATAATTTTACCTTCCAAGTAAAAATTCTAAAGTCTTGATGTCCCATTATGTGAAAAATTGTAACATCTTGCTCGTTCATGCACTAAGCAAACTTATCCTTGAGGACACTTGCTTGCAAGTGATCCATATTATTATACTATCGGTTGTTCGATTATGATTATGAGACATTATGTATTGATGATATGTTATTTTTTTGTATTAACATAGACATGTGCTATTGACTGGTTTCTCATGAGTTTGCATGACTTTGTACATCGAGGATGCAGAGGCATTGATGAAACTCCTTGGACTCTCGATCAAGTCAGGGGGAGGAATGTTGGGTTTGAATGTTATTTGATGTGACACATGTACACACGATTAGATGTTATGATGACTGATTATTGTTGCTCACATGATTCGTTGATGGATGCAGGATAACGATATCTTGCCAACCAGACTCACATGTGGAGTAGAGGGGTCACACACGACAACCCAAGACTTTGACAGAGAGGCGTGGGAGCATCCCTGCCACAACCTACTGGCACTCTCATCGTGGCTCGAAATATAGGTTAACGATTACCTAGTTCGAGAAGACCCACTATTCCATGAGGGTAGACTATGACAATCTCTCACAATGATTCTAAGGGGTGCACAATAAGGTAGGGGCCTTATTCCTTAGAGGCCCTTAGTCTCCCACAAGATCACCTCACAGAGTATTGACTCCAGGGTTTTTTTACGTCTACCAAAGTCAGTCAAGAGGTGAGTGGCCCCCTTGGAGCAAGTAGTGCGTTCTTAAGGGAACATCACACAAGAAAAAAAGAAGGAGGTGATTGGCACCCTTGAAGCACGTAGTGCGTCTTGAAGGGTACGTCATGCAAGGAAAACAAAAAGAGGTGAGTGGCACCCTTAGAGAACCTAGAGTGCATCATGAAGGGCACGTCACAATTTTAACTAGTAAGTGAATAAACCTAGATGACCTTAGAATGAATGAAGTGATAAGTAATATTTAAAAACATTTTTCCCTAATAGAAATGTCGCCCAACCTAGTGAAATTAAAATCTAGGTCTAAGAGAACATGTGGTCAAAATAATAATAATAATAATAAATAAACATGTAACAAGAAGTGGGGGGGTAAGAAATTCAAATTTGTTTATTAAAGTCAAAATTATAATGGAGGATTAAAACTTTTAAAAGGGAAATGGTTGTTTTATCTATTTTGTTTCTAATTTGATTTTAGTTAAAAATAAAAGAGGGTAAATGGTTGTTTCATCTACACTTGCTAAATTAATTTTTAATTAAAGAAGAAAAAGGGTAAATGGTTTTTTTATCTACACTTGCTAAATTAATTTTTAGTTAAAAAGGAAAAAGAGGGAAACTTGAAAGAAATAAGAAACTTAAAGAAAAACGGGAAACCTAAAGAAAAGAGGAAACATAAAGAAAAAGATGAATGTCTAACTTAGTAAGGAATATTTCCTTGAGAACTTGCTATTTATGAAATAAACTAGGAATTAAGTAAGGCGTAAGTCATTTAAGACATGTAAGGGAATATTGGGACACCAAGGAGCGTTTTTAGGAATGATTTTAGGTGGGTGAGGGAAAAAGGAATAATTGATTATTTAATAAAATTAATTTTCTAGTGCAGCTAGGGGATCGGGTGACATGTGTACGGGGGAGTTTTTTCCTAATTAATTAAATGATAAAGGGATTTAATGAGAATTTGGGAAACTAATTACTTGAAAAATTTATTAAAAGGATGGAGGAGGAGGAGTATGAATCTCATATTTTTGTGTAACGTTACGATGATGAAATTTTCCTTGATTGAACTTTTTCTTGTGGGAGTTGGGATACCCAGCTCGGGTAACGAGTGGTAGCTCGACTTTGAGACGCGAGTTGGGTGCTAGCAGTTCTCTGGTATTGTGTGTGTGGCCCCTTTTCATCTTGGGGGATTAGGGGGAAGACGAGTACCCCTAGTGTTGGCTGGAAGGTACCGATGAGGTCACATCGATTGGAAAGAAGGAGCTGGACAGAGTGCTCGTGGGACAATGACTTCGGAGCATTCGCAATTGGCTACGGTATGCATGTGCATAATTGTATTAATTAATAGATCAATTTATGGTTCATGCATTTCTTTATTTCGAAGGCTCGCTTGCGTAGATGTTGTTACAATAAAAAGACTTGTTTAGTTATGCATAAGAATTTGTATCTGGGTGATAGTGCATCGTGTGAAATTGCAAGAGGGTCTCTAAATTTATGGTTTTGAGCCTTGTTTTGTTACTGCATTTTCTTTATTCCTTGATTGAGATTTTATTTTATTATTGGTTCTCCACGGTGAAATCTAGATGCAGATTGTTTTTTAATCTTCCGTCCCTTATCCTTCAGTTATTAGTCTATGCTTGAGCAATCAGCGAGGAGATGAATCGACAGCCGTCAGTTCGGTGTTTAAATACCTATAGATTCAAATGCCCTGCTTTCCTATGCATGGATAATAAATGAAGGATAAATTTTCTTCCAACCATCTATCTTGTACTTATCTCTGCATTTTTATCTTAATATTAATGTCTACTCCTTGCACCATCCTTGTGAACGAGTATGTATGAGTGTTGATTAATTCATTGCGGGATGCTAATCCTTGAATGTTTAAACTCTACGTTTTTGTGTTGATTAATCTCCGATCATCTTGGCTCCTTGCTATCTACAAAGTGACTTTATACACAACTTTTACCTTCATGATTTACCCATTGCTTTGTTTGGGAAAACCTCTACATTTTATTTATTTATTTCTTCCAACGATTAGTCTTATTACTCTTTGTGTTTTATTGACCATACATTGACTGTGTTTTAATATAGTTATTTACTCTGCGTTTTACATATATATTCACCGATTCATACAGTTATACATATATATTATTTTACTCTACATTTTATTGGCTATATATTGGTTGTGTTTTAATACAATTGACAGCTCTTGAATATGTATCTATTGTTAGACCGACCCTGGTTGAATATATATTATAAACAATGTTTGATTATCATCATATCACTGCTATATCACTGCGAATAATGACTGCAGATATCACTGCGAATTTACCATATCACTGCAATATCGCTGCACTATCATTGTGAATTTGATACACATCAATTATCATTTTTTTAACTCAGTGATTATAGTGTTTTCCTTGTCATTTCCCTTATATTGTTAATTAGTGAATTATGTGACAACGAATTACATGCCAATGACATATACGACTGACTTTTTTATTTAGACAACAATTTTGTGATATTTACACAACCATTCACCCAGTTTTTTTTTATTACACAACAATTTACCCACATTATCAGAGATTTATCCATAGTTTATCAATAGACTTGAAAATAGATTTATTAATAGACACAGTAACTTTTTAATAGACTGCATTATGTATTTTTGACAATGATCTTTCATTGGATACATTAATTTTTATTAATAAACCGCAACATGGATGGTTGGTAGCAACATCAGGGATATAGTAACTTTTATTAGTAGACAGCTACATTTACATTGTTTTTGACAATGATGTACCAAAAAATATAGTAGCCCTTTTATACTTGTTAATGGGAAGCTACTTTGATTATTGACAACATTATCAAAAGGCAGCGTTGCATGTGATTGTCAGTGTTTTTGTAGGTGAATAATAGTTTGGTATTTGCATGCATCGTTTCTATATATCAACGTTTTAATTGCTATCAACATTGATAGAAATTCTGTAATTGTGTCAATGTTTTAATTACATCAATGTTTGAATTCTATCAACGCTTTAATTTTGTAATTGTATCGGTTCTATAATTATATCAAAGTTTTAATTATATCAGTCTTGTAATTATATTTGTTTTTATATAAATGTTTAATTGTGTGTATTTTGTCTTATATGCCAATGTATCTCCTTTTTGACCAACTTTTAAAAAGTATAATGTGATATTTCATTACGCATTCATTTTTCTTTTTCACCTTTAAAAATTTAACTTTATTTATAAAACTAAAATTTCATTGTAGAGATGTGGACAAGTGTTCACAAAAGTTGATGAACATATTGTGAGATATGACCATTGAGTTCTTCAATTATTTTCTAGAGTTTTTTTTTGTGAGATGAAAGTTTTCCCTTGACCTATCACTAGTTGTTTAACTCTTTTCTCTATATATAACTCCTTCTTTCTCTATATATATATGGTTAAGAAAACACCCGATTATTACTTCCACTATCTAGAAAATTTAAAATAGAAAATACCTGCACACAATTTTTTTATATATTACTCAAATTATCTATGTTTTACAGTGGGGGATACTTCATTGATAAAAGTGCCTCTTAAGAAAGAAATAAATCCATCAGCTAGTTGCACAATTTATTTAATTGATGATGACATCTTGCATCTTGTTGACTTGTTGCTTGGGTGTGTGGGTATAGTCTTCTTGTCAGTTATTTCGGTCTCCTTGTGCGTTGGATTTTTCTTGGGTTATTGGTCTAGATATGTTATGTTGCACCAAAGTTTATGTCATGACTACCGCCTTGTGACGACATGATTTTTGATGAGGGAATCATTGTGTGCCATGATGGATAGATGCGAATGATAACCTGAACGAAGTCTTTTGCTTTCCAATGTGGGTGTTGTTCGTTGTAATTGAATGTTGGTACTTGATTTTGTAACGCCTCAATGCATTGGGTTTGTGTGCCATAGCGTTTTCTAGTACTGGTTTTCGGATTTGTCATGTCGGGTGGTTGATGTTGTCCTTTAGATTGTAGGTGTTGTCTTGCTTGTGTTCGGGTGGGTAGTCATTTTTATTTGTTTATTGATTATCGCATGTTTCCCCTAGTTGCATGATGTGCTAGTGTGATGAGTTAGTGTTGTCTATTTCCTGATCCACATGTGTGTGTTCATCTTCAAGTTGCATGGTTTAATTATTTTCGTAATTGGGTTCTTGCAAAAAAAAAATTGCACTTGCTTGCGTCGCTTGTAGTCATAATGACGGGGTCGTTACAAAAATGAATGGGTAGTTGAATCTAAGTGCACTCATCATATGGATAATGATTCTTCCTTTTTCATGTCCTTAAATGCAGATGTAGAGAGGAATATCTCTGTTGTTGATGATTTTTTTCTCAATGTTGTTGATGATTTTTCTCTTGATGTTGTTGGTGAAGGTGATGTTTCCTACTGACATGGAATATTTTTTGACATATATAATGTACCAAATATTAATTCCAATATGTTTTTGGTTTGCCAACGAACACAAATAGGTAATATTGTGGAGTTTTGGTGAGATCAATTCTTTGTTCAATATTTGAAGAAAGGTCATTTGATTCTCACCAGAGGGTTTCTTCACCCGAATGATAGTTTGTATGAGTTTTTTGACATGAATCAACCTGACTTTCAATCAATTTCTCCTGTTACTCACACATATGAACAAAGTCAAAATTTTCATGAACTACTCATACAAATAATTTTTTTAAGGATACAATCGATGGAAACTTAGAATATGGTTGTTGGTTCGCCTAAATTTGTTCGTCCTTAAGGAGTTTGTAAAGGATGTGTAGTTGGAAAGAATCATCAAGCATACTTTGACTCTATCAAAGTGTGGTAAGAAAATAAATTCCTAGAGTTGGTTTCTAATGATCTCTACTACATCAATATACCTTTCAAAATAGGGGTTCCATCGATGCCTCTGCATCCTTGAGGTCCAAAATCCTGCACACTTAGTAAACCGAGTCAATAACACCTGTCTATGTCAATGCAGTAAAACAACATGTCATCAACGCATAACACCTCATAATCAAAATCAAAAGTTTTAATAGCATAATAATCCGGATCACTTGTGATCAAGTGTCCTCAAAGTATAAGTTCTCTCAGTTCACCAGGGAGGGATGTTACGTACACCCCCTCTTGGTCTAAACTTCATCCCGAAGTTTCACAGTGTAAATGATGAAATAAAGTGTATCACAATATCATATGTCTATCTATCAAACAAAAATGGAAACTGCTGGCACATATCATATGCGTCCTCCTAGGTCGTCGAGTGCAGACTATAATTGTCCCACTGGACCTTGACCTACTCTATCGTTCGACGTCATAGCTGTTGAACGCGATGATCCAAGATGTAGATTGGCTCAGTCGTGAGCACCCCCTCGTCCATCACCTGCAAGGAAATCATGTTAATAACATGTGTGGGATCACTAATATAATGTCTCAAAACAGATACATGAAAAACATTGTGCATGCACCTCAAAGAATTAGGCAAGTCTAGTCGATAGGCCATGGGCCCATTTCTCTCCATAATCTCAAAAGGTCCCATGAACCTAGGAGAGATTTTAGCTCCTTTTCCAAACTTGATCAAACTTTTATGCGGTTTAACCCGCAACAAGGCTCGATCACCGACCTCATAACTACGGTCGACACAGTGCGCATCAGAATAACTCTTACGTCGATCCTGTGCTTCTTTAATCATTTGTCTTATTGTTTTCATTTTCTCTTCCATTTCTTGGATCACTTCTGGTCCGACTAGGACCCTATCCTGAAGCCAATCCCAACTCAAAGGCATCTGACACAGTCGCCCGTAAAGAAACTTGAAAGGCGCCATCTTAATGGTGCTCTGGTAACTGTTGTTGTAAGCAAACTCCACTAGTGGCAATAATTCTTCACAACGCTTTTGTTGGTCCATCACGTACATGTGCAACATGTCCTCTAAGGTCTGGTTCGTTTGTTCGGTCTACCCGTCAGTCTTCGGGTGATACACAATACTAAATTTAAGTTAGGTTCCCAAGGCCTCTTGGAAACTCATCCAAAATCGTCTAGTAAACATTGATCCTCGATCGGATATAATCCTCTTAGGCATGCCATCCAGCCTCACAATCTCACTGATGAAAAATCTAGCTATGTCAGGTGCCTGATACGTCGTATGCACAAGAATAAAGTGAGCACTCTTCATCGGAGTGTCTATTACTATGAAAATCGAATCATGTCTCCTTTCCATCAGTGGAAATCCAGCAATAAAATCCATCGAAATAACCTCCCATTTCGATTTCGGGATAACGTGTGGTTGTAGTAATCCTGTTGGGTGTCTATGTTCAGCCTTTACCTGCTGACATTCTAGACATCTGGAAACATATTTGACTATGTCTACCGTCATTCCTTTCCAAAAGAATAAGGGTTTTGGGTCTACCCTCATCTTTGTGACTCCCGGGTGAGCCATGTAAACTACTCTATGGCCTCGCTTAAAATCATCATCCTCAACTCGTCGTTCTACGATACACAGATCTGATTTTTAAACCTCAATAAACCATCGATATCAAATGAAAATCCTTCAAATCGTGGTACCATCATTGTGTTTTGTCCAAAAAAAACCTCAACCTCTTTGTACCAGTCATCATCACGCTGTAAAGTTGGAATCTTTTCACGTAGATTCGTCTGAAGAGGCAGAACCAAAAAGTTGTGCGGTCTCTGACTCAATGCGTCTGCCACTCATTTCACTGTTCCTTTTATGTAAGTAATCTCGAAGTCGTACTCGCTAATCAATTCTGACCAACATCGTTGTTGCGCGTTCAGGTCGCTTTGCGTAAAGATGTGTTGTAGTCCACAGTGGTCAGTTTTTAGTTCGAATTTTCATCCAACAAGGTAGTGTCTCCAAACCTTCAAGGCATAAACGATGACTAACAACTCCAAATCATGTGTCACATAGTTCTCCTCATGCCTTCTCAGTTTCCTTGAGATGTATGCAATCACTTGTCCATCTTGCATCAAGACTCCACCTAAGACTTCCTTGGAGGTGTCAGTGCATACCAAGAATTCCGCGTCCATGTCAGGGACCTTTAGTATCAGTGTTGTTGTCAAAAACTCCTTAAGCCTACAAAATGCTTCCACGCATTTCTCAGTCCAAACAAACTTCTTGTTTTTCTTCTGCAATTTCGTGATTGGATTTGCTATCTTCAAAAAACCCTCGACGAACCATCGATAGTATCCTGCTAAACCCATGAAGCTACGCACTTCTGGGACATTTGTCGGTGCAGGCCGTTCCATGGTAGCCTCGACCTTTGTTGGATCCATGGCGATGCCTTTGCAGGAGATGACATGCCCTAAGTAGTGAATCTGCGATTGATAAAATGAGCATTTGGACAACTTCCAATACAATTTGTGCTCTCGGAGACACTGTAGCACCAAGCACAAGTGCTCGTTATGCTCCTCCATCATCTGAGAGTTGATCAAAGTATCGTCAATGAATACTTGGAAAAACTTGTCCAAGTACTCGCAGAACACCCCGTTCATCAAACTCATAAATACCCCTAGGGCGTTTGTGAGTCCAAACTGTAAAACAATAAACTTGTAATGTCCAAACCTCGTCTTAAATGTGTTCTTAGGGACGTCATTTTCCTTAATCCATAACTGGTGGTATCCTGATCGCAAGTCGATCTTTGAGAACACCATTTCACCCTTCATTTGATCGAACATGTCATCAATTATCGGCAATGAATATTGATTCTTGATCGTGGCCTTGTTCAGTTGATGGTAGTCAATGTAGAGCCTCCACGACCCATCCTTATTTCGTATGAAAATAACACGTGCACCCCACGGTGACACACTAGGACGTATCAGTCCCAGGTCCAACAAATCCTTCAGTTTCATTTTCAGCTCTTGTAACTCTAGGGTCGACATCCAATAAGGTGTTCTTGCTATTCAATTCCCAATTTTAGGTCTATAGTGAACTCCAATTCCCTTTCCGGCGGCATCTCAGGTAACTCCTCTGGAAATACGTCCGCAAACTCTCTTACCACTGGAATGTGTTTTAAACCTTTTGTTAATCCCTTTTCGTTTAACGCAAGGATCGCATAAAGCTCGCACCCCTTGCGCATGCTCTTCTGTAGTTGTAAGGAAGAGATGAACCTTAGGGAAACTCCCTAGTTCCATCCTACAATCATACATCTTTGTCCCTCGTCATCGACCAAACTCAACCATTTCTTCTTATAGTTGAGTATCGCCTCATGTGATTCCAACCAGTCCATACCAAGTACAACATCATAAGATCCTAAGATTGTGATGTATAGGCTGTCCCTTGTGAAAAACTCTCTCGGGTTAAGGATACAACCTATAACCTTTCCAACAACTTTTTGTTTGGCTGCTGAAGACATCTCTACGAAGATAAACTCGTCATGTTCGACTTCCTTTACCTTAATCCTTTTTAGCACTGCACCAGAAATGAAACTCTCGGTAGCAATGGGATCTATCAAAATACTAAGGGTCTGGTTAGAGATGGTACCTATCGTCTCGAGCATAGTCGACTAATTCTCTACCTGGCAGTTATTCACCGCTGCATGAATCCGATGGGCCTTTCCCATATCTCCCACGGTAGTGGGTCTGGCTAATCCGGATGCTCTAGTCCTCTCCACCAGATAGTCGCGCTTGTAGTGTGGCTCCCCACACATCCAACATCCCTTCTTCAGCCTAGTAGTCTTGGTACCCGAAGTAGAAGATGACGGTCCACCGGCCTGGAATCCTGGTCTATTCTACTGAATAGGCCTAAACTGTTAGTGTTGCGGTTGACACTGTTGCTGATGTTGTGGTCCCCGATAAGGTGTTCGCTGCTAAGGAGTTGGTCGCCGAGGTGTAGTGGAAGTGGATCCCCTCTAGAAGCCATGATATCCCAGCATATGTCTAGCTAGTTTTGATGTTGCTATGCACCAGATGACACCTGCCTTGTTGGTCTCGCTACAGTCCTACTCTGACCCCCACTGGTAAGCTCCTCCTCCGCTATGAGGGCCTTCTGGATGACATCATGCAAGGTTTGAGGCATCAAAATCCTAACCTTTGCACGTATGTAGCCGTTATGTCCGAACATGAACTTGTTGACCTTAAGTTTCTCAGTGTTAAGATGCAGAGCATACTGGAGCAGCTCCATAAAACGGGCCTCGTACTTGGGCACTGTACGACCGCTCTGTCGTAAGGCTTTGAACTCGCTGAGCTGACACTCAATGAATTCCTCTGAAAGGTATCTCTCTCGAAACTGTTCCTCGAATAGTTCCCATGACACGTCTTCGACGGCCATGTTCAGCTACAGTAGGAGCATCTTCCACTATAGAAGAGAGCTTCCTTTCGGTTGGAAGACCGCCATGTGGACCTTCATGTTGGAGGTATAATCGCGAAGTGAAAAGCACATCACCATATTCTCCAACCATGCTTCGGCGACGACGACGTTTGGGGCACCAACGAACTCAGAAAATTTTACCTTCTCGAGTTCACGGTGAATGCTACCAGTACTGACCTAGGTGCATGGTGGAACCTAAGATGGTGTCGACGCCCTGGCCTCATCTCTGTCCAAACGACTGATCAATACCTCAGATATGCGTTGAAAAGATCTCATCATTCTGACCACATCACCAACTGCTATATTCTCCTGTCCGACAACCTGCTCATCTCCATGGGGGTTAGATCACTTAGGCGTGGATGCTACTGGAGGCATCACGCCTCCTCCCCTAGCACCCCATCGTCTGCCTCCGTGGCATCCTCTAACCATGATTACCTGCACGAATACAAGTCAACTCAATATCTATGATTTAAATTGGCGTTAATTACAGATCAATTAACCCGTCTAAAATCCATTAGTCAACGAGTTACCAACCGAACTTAGCATGAATTATGACATCAAATTTAGCGAATCTGAGTTACCAATTAGGAAATATCTATAAATCCAACTAACATCAATTACACATCTAATTTAGCACATCTAATTTAAAATCTAGTCTTTGCTCTCCATACTAATTTAATCATTATTACAACCTACATGGACAATTCTATAAAAATCTGAATCTCCATCCAACCAGCCATAAATTTGAATAACAAAATTAACATTCTTCGAGTGGAATGCTACAATTAGCACTTATGAATAGTTAAACCTCAACATTAGTCTAGCTATATTGACTGAACTAACCACACTAGTTGTTTAATATCATTGAGGAGGAAACTGCTAGCTATTAACATTGTTGTAGCAATCAACAAGTAATTACATATCTGTTACATAACCATTTATTATAGCGGATAGCAAGGCAAGTACGCAACAATTAACATGACTATCATTTAGCAAAGACAAGGCAAATTACAAGATTGTTATCACTTAACTCACTGTGGCAATTAGTCATAAGAAGGATCCCTTTGCAACATTAAGAAACGTCCCAACAGGTATAAGGTCATGAGAAGTTCATAAGGTTACTCACAATTATAAAGCACAAAATACAGATTACTACTAAACAACACTATTAACTGTTAAAACTCTGGGATATGCTAGTCTTTAAAGTCAACATCTTTAAATTAAATCCTACCGTTTGAAACAAAAGTAGTTGGATAACTAGTGCAAATCCCGTGAAGCTTCATAAATAACATTCCGAGATTAGTGATTTGTAAAAACCACAAGGAACTAGGAAGAGTTGTAAACACAAAATTCCGCAAGGCACAACACAGAAAATTGAGAGGCGGTATCCAACCAATGGGGGTTATCTATCATAATTTTGAAATTTAATTTGAACCCTTATGCTATTCTGGATAGGAAGGCAATCTGGTATTTAATCTTGAGAGACCTCAAATACGAAAAATAAAATTTTACTTGCATCTAGACTTACGGAGGCAACACAACCTAAAGGATTGAAAAGGTACCAAGGTAGATTAGTCTACAAAAGTAATTCACCATTAGTGATACTTTAGGCATCACGATGAGGTTGTCATAAAGTAGCTCAACAATGGCTAGTAACGCTAGTTGTCCCAATGCATATCGTCAATCAAATTCAGGGATGCACGGATTCACTTCTGTTATGGAAGTCACAACCACTCCAATCACAGAAGCGCAGGCTTAATATTAACCCTGTCATCTACAATTCTATAGCTTTCAATTGGTTAATTACACACGACAATGCCTCAAAAATGCTAGGTAATAAGGCATCAATAACAGTGTTTTTTTTTTTTTTTGCAAAATGCAGTCTCCTCCAGGGGTAATCGCTCGAAAAAAGATGTATTAGCACAACAATACTCTTAATGCAACTAGCAGCCCAAACTCGGCCTAACACGTTGCCACACCGAAACAAAAACCCAGGCAGGTGAAGGAGGCAAGGACTCAAGCGGATCGGCCACTCAATGAGAAAAAAAAGGAAATCATTCTAGAACAATTTTATATCAGAGGGAAAAAGAATAAACTTGTCCTATATACAACCTCAACACTACACCGACGAACCAATCAACAAAACAAATTAACGATCTAGAATGACTGACCGAAGGGAGAAATTCAAGATGATTGTCAAGAATATAGACTTGCTATGAAAGCATTTAAATTCATAAAATCCATAATAAAAAGCCCAAAATTAAAGGGAGTAGATGCACGGGCCAAAAATTTACAAGGGTAAATGTAAATGCCCAGGGGTAAGACGTTGTTCAGAAATCGCTTAGGTAAACATAGGGTCAAACTCTATTCGACAAATAAAAACGCAGGTATTAACCATGCCATCTATGGATAATACTTTTGTTGTCTAAAAAAAATAACAAATGTTGTTGTCTATCCAAAAACAATGATTTTGTCTAAGATAAGTTTCAATTTCTGTCAACACCGCTCACCACACATGCAACCAAGCATTGTAATCAATCTTAGCCAATAGAAAATGCAAGCCAACTGTATGCGACCACCACAGCCACCAAAGAATTAATCACCGTTGAGGTGTAAGGGACATTGTTGGTAAGGATCTATAAAAAGGAGACTAACGACACATAATAGAAAACGTTGTCCCAAAAATGGATAGTTAAACACTGAAACTGTCCAAGCGCAGTCAACAAAATAAAGGTAAAACGTAGAGTAAATTTCTTTTGTGTAGGACATAATGATAACTGTGGCGGATTTACTCCACACGAACAGGCGCAAGGACCCTTAGTCAACCAAGAACAATGAAAGGGGTAGACGACTAACAGGTGCGTCTTTCTCTCATCATCCTCACACAGAAAAGCAGGGCGTTGAGATCCATAGGTCTTTTAAAGCCAAGGTAATGACCCTAGATCAGGCTCCTGGCTGACTGCTAAGGCAAGGACTGGTGAGCTAGGGACAAAGGCTAAACAACCATGAAGGTCACCATCAAAACACAATAAGGTGGTCAAGACATGTGGGAAACAATGGCCATGGGAATCAACAATCATCGATCTAGGCTAAGAATGTTTCAATCATCAAATTAAAAAAAGCATCGGTTTACTTCTCCATTAAATAAGCAAATCCAAGCATAAGTCCTAATACAATCTACCATACAAAAATTAAGANGCAACTTCTTATTGTTGACCGGTGAAACTTCATCGGTACCTCCCAACCAATGTTAGGGGTACTCTTCTTGCCCCTTAGACCCTTGAGCCACAAAGGGGCCACACACTCACTATCCAGAGATTTCGACTAGCTCCCAGCTCACCTCGCAAGGTCGAGCTACCACTCCTCACCGAGCTGGGTATTCCAACTCCCACAAGTTAAGTCAGTCAAATGGATATTTCTCCATCATAATGTTACACAAACAGAAGAATATCCTTCATCCTTCTCCTTCCTTCATTATATGGAGTTTTGAACTCCCTTTCTTTCCTAAAATCTCATTTAATTAAATTTTTAAAAATAAATTCCTAAAAATTCCTCTCCGTACAAGTGTCCCCCATCCCCTACATTCCTCCATAGATTAATTTCTTAAATTAATTAATTATCTTTAATTCCCTCACCCACCTAGAGTTAATCCTAGAATCACTCCTAGGTGTCCCCAAATTCTCTTACAGGTTTTAATGGCTTTCCCTATTATTAAATTGCTAGTTCAGTTTAAATTAGAAAGCTCTTAAATGGTAGATACTTTTCTAAGTTTGACTTTCTGCTTTTTTCCCCTTATGTTCCCCTTTTTCCCTTTTTATGTTTACCTCTTTTTCCTAGTTTCCTAAATTTTTAGATTTTCCCTCTTTCCCCTTTTAGTTAGAACTCAAAAATGCAGGTTTGGAAATTAACCCCCTTTTTCCCTTTTCTGATTAAATTAATATATTTTAAATTATCATAAAATAGTAAAATGATTAATTCCCTTTTTAAATTTTAATCCAATAGATTTTTTTTTATATGAAACAATTAATTTCTTACTCCTTTCGTGTTACAAGATTTAACGGAGATCATAATTATTATTTATATTGTTTTTATTATTATTATTATTATTATTATAGGGAGATAAAAATTTACCACTAGCATAGTTTAGACTTACACCTTAATTTTTCGTGATGGGCGACATTTTATTAGGGACACTGATTTTTTTTTATTTTTAAATTCTTAACACAATGTTCATCCTAAGGCCATCTAGGTTGATTCATTTATCAAAAACAACGCAATGTTCCCTTCAGGATGCACTAGGTGCTCCAAGGGTGCCACTCACCTCATCTGTTCCCTTGCGCAATGTGCCTTTCAGGATACACCACATGCTCCAAGGGTGCCACTCGCCTCTTGACCGACTTGGTAGACATCAATAACCCCTGGAGTCAATACTCCACCAGGTGAACTCGTGGGAGACTAAGGGCCTCTAAGGAATAAGGCCCCCACCTTATTGCATGCCCCTGCGATTCATTGTGAGCGACTGTCGCAGTCTGCCCTCACGACATCATGGGTCCTCTTGAACTAGGTAAATGTTAACCTACAGTTTGAGCCACAGTGGGAGTTCTAGTAGGTTGTGGCAGGGATGCTATCCACACCTCTCCCTCAACATCTCTGGTAGTCATGCGTGACCCCTTTACTCCACATGTCAGTTTGGTCGGCAAGCTATCGTCAGCCTGCATCATCAACAAATCATGTCAGTACATATCCATATCATATCATCTAATCAGATGCACTATTATCACATTAAAACAATCAAACCCCAATGGTACACTCCTTGACTCGATCCAGAGTCCAAGGGGTTCCATCGATGCCTCTGCATCCTTGAGGTCCCAAAATCCTGCACACTCAGTAAACCTAATCAATAGCACCTGTCTATGTCAATGCAATAAAACAACATGTCATCAACCCAGAACGCCTCATAATCAAAATCAAAAGTTTTAATAGCATAATAATCCGGATCACTTGCGAGCAAGTGTCCTCAAAGAATAAGTTCGCTCAGTGCGACAAAGCGGGATGTTACACATATGAATCTTTGTCTCTTGGAAGTTGGGTAAATTTTGCACGACTTTACATTAAAGTTAATAGTCATGCAAGGCTCAAAAATATATTTCAAAGGATGGTCGAGTGATAAAATATTTTCCTTTCATTCTTTTTCAATGTTAAAAATTTAGGAAAAACATATATAATAGAAATTAATAATAAAAATAGTTTTTAATTTCAAATGTATCTTGTTGATGGAATATATGTATATTCAAAATAAAATAAAAATTCATAAATTACTAACTTTACTTGTTTTTTCAAAGGAATTTAAAACTGTTAAAAAATGTGAATATAAATCTTGAAAGCCAAATGTCAAAATACAACACTTTTATGGACAACTATATAAGACATAAATTTGTTTTGTGAGCACACTACGTGCTTCTAATATTCATATCTTGATCATATCATAATCATTCCTAAACTTGAGAATCATATTTCATGTAATCTCAATAGAAAAGGAGAAATTGTAGAATACCTTGAGTTGTTTTTTTAAGAGTGATAATTCTATTGAAACACTGTAAGGGCCATGGAGAGAGGCTAGTTTCTTTGTAGGTCTCTAGAAACATAAAAATATTTCATGATTACATCCATTTCTTGTTATTTAGGATAATATTTTTATGATTCAAAGGTTTTTTATATCCATACAAACATAAAGCTAAATGAAATCATTCAAAAATACCACTAAGTGTGTTATGCTTATTGACTATTTTGATTCTTCACTTGGTATCTCAAATCATGAAAAAAATGCATTTAAGAAAGTGGATGATAGAGAATAATCCCTAATGCATAGTTATAATTATAACAAGAATTATGTTACCTTTTCTGTAACTTTCCTAAGAATCTCACCCAGACATCAACAATGTTTCTCTAAGAATTAATGTTGAAAATGATACATATCATCATTCTTAGGTTTTGATTGAGATAGAGGGAAACAACACTATGTGGAATTGTCAAAATATTTGACACAAATTATCCCCAATTTCAAACATTTGTGATCCATATTAACGTTTGAAGATAGTTCTGAATTCATTTCATTTTTTCAATCAATCTCCTAGACTAGGTCATTGTGGTTCATCATTAGGATGAATAATGAAAATAATTTGATATTTTGATTGGATCATATTCTTTTTGTTGTCCATAATGATGATGGAATGCAATAACCTAGTTATAAACATCGATGAAAAATAAATGAGTTGAATCCAAAAAAGTATTCAAACACATAATTTGTCATTACATGCATTCCAATTTCACTAGAAACAACACGAAAAATTGAAAGGTCATGATAAATAGAGATTCATAGAATTAAGAAAAGGGGAATAACATTTCAGATAACACAAGAGTGAGGATTTGATGCTTCAAAAAACTAAATGTGCGAAATCATAATTATCATTGTTGTAATCTCAGTTTTAGGTTTTGTGATGTTGAAAAGGTCCATTTTGTGTAAGTTCATATCTAAACTTAATCAATAACATACAAGTTCGAAATAATCATTGAGGTTGATAGACTTTTAATCCCAAACAAATTCATTAACATAGTTTTGATTCAAGCAAAGAACAAAAGTGCATTTAACATTGCAAAAAATTAACTATGAATAAACATATTAGAGACCTTTGGAGAGATGGAACATGTGAACATGAAAAAATATAAATAAACTCATTTCACTGGTTTGACTCGATGTCTATCGTTAGATCTTAAAAACTTTCATTGAGCTACACATTCACAGTTAATCTTGCTTATACATTTTCAATATCATTACAATTGTGACCAATGACTACTTGTTTTGATGTTGTTCAAAGACTACTTGTTTTGATGTTGTTCAAAGTCAGTAGTTGGAGTCCAAACATTGATGGGTTGTTGAAAAGATAACCATTCTTTTGAGATTATATAATATTTTTCAATCTTCCTAATTGACAAATGATTTCAAAAATTTACATTCTTTTAAGAGTGTTTTTTAAATTATGCTTTTAGAATAGGTTTGAACACTTGGAAAAACTAAAAAAAAAATCAATGTTGATAGTTAGTCAAATAATTATTTTTTTTAATTCTTTAATGCAAAATCCTTCATGTTGTAACATCCAAATACCTAACAATAACCGAGATTACCAATATTTTATCTTCAAACTTCTATGAAGTATTCATAATGCAATTCCCCATGTACCACATTGGGAGATCGAACAAGCTTTCAAGATCATATTTTAATTATATACATCCTTCATTAGTAGAAGTAGGAGAGAATAAATGTTGATCATTATAAAACAATGAATGTTGAGTAACAATAATTGGCCAATTAATTGTTGGTGGTTTCCATCATGTAAAATTGGAAAATCATGAATGATTTATGGTTTTTCTTTTTCTATTTATTTAGTGCTTGGGTTAGATGTGAGAGAGTTTTTGACTCATTATTATGTTATGCTACTGGAATTTCACTGCAACACTTATTCTACTAAATAATCCTATCTAGAGCATGGAGAATTTGTTATATATTGTAACCATTTGTTAGTTTTTAAATAATACATTAAGTTCTCTTTGGAGTGTGTTTTTTTTCTTTCTGTTGGAAGGGTTTTATCTAGGAAATCCTATTATTTAATGGTTGTACTTGTATGTGTTGTTTATTAGTGCAACTATGTTATGTTTTTTCTTTGCATATTCTTCCCTTCTTGAGTAGTGGGATCAACTGCTATCATCAAATCTAGAAGAAACTAAAGCCATTATTTTTCAGAGTCGACGAAAGCCACATCATACAATTGGAGAAAGAGTTTATCTCTCTCGATCCTCATTATTTTGAAAAAATAGAGGAATACTTGGCACATGTGAATGAACTTTATTTGAAATTGGGTGAATGAGGAAATAATTATTAGAAGAAAGATAGACAATTAATCAAGTTGGTCCTGCTGAATTTAAGAACAACATTTGACATGCTCTTTTTGACATTCAACATTAATTTCCAGGAATGCAAGGAAAATAGTAAGGACTACACATTTGAAGTTGTTTGTGATACATTGATCATTGATCAACACATATTTCTCGATGAAGGAAAGATTGGTGGTAAAAATAAATACCTATTTCTCAAGGGAAATGAAAATTTGAATCACAAGGAAAGATGATGGTTCGATATGCCTGTACAGAGACCTCGATGGCTCTACTAGAAACCTAAAGGGTAGACAGATGCACCCCATTAAAATTCAAAGAAGAAGACATGTCAGTACTATGGAAATATTGGACATGTGGAGCATGTATGTTATAAGAAGAGAGCTGACCTAGAGGAGAAGGTTAAATTCCCTGAAGGATATGTATTGGTTGTGTGTTGACACAGTAATAATTTTACCTTCCAAGTAAAAAATTCTGAAGTCTTGATGTCCCATTATGTGAAAAATTGTAACATCTCGCATGTTCATGCACCGAGCAAACTTATCCTTGAGGACACTTGCTTGCAAGTGATCCATATTATTATACTATCGGTTGTTTGATTATGATTATGAGACATTATGTATTGAAGATATGTTGTTTTTTTGTATTCACATAGACATGTGCTATTGACTGGGTTCTTGTGAGTGTGCAGGACTTTGGACATTGAGGATGCAGATGCATCAATGAAACCCCTTAGACTCTGGATCGAGTCATGGAGAGGATTGTTGGGTTTGAATGTTATTTGATGTGACACATGTACACATGATTAGATGTTATGATGATTGATTATTTTTGCTGACATGATTCGTTGATGGATGCAGGCTGATGATAGCTTGCCAACCTGACTCACATGTGGAGTAGAGGGGTCACGCATGACAACCCAAGACTTTGACAGAGAGGCGTGAGAACATCCCTGCCACAACCTACTACCACTCTCGCTGTGGCTCGATCTGTAGGTTAACGATTACCTAGTTCGAGAAGACCCACTATGCCATGAGGGTAGACTATGACAGTCACTCACGATGATTCTAAGGGGTGCACAATAAGGTAGGGGCCTTATTCCTTAGAGGCCCTTAGTCTACCACAAGATCACCTCACAGAGTATTGACTCTAGGGGTTTTTGACATCTACCCAAGTCAGTCAAGAGGCGAGTGGCCCCCTTGGAACACGTAGTGCGTTATTAAGGGAACGTCACACAAGAAAAACATAAGGAGGTGATTGGCACCCTTGGAGCACGTAGTGTGTCCTGAAGGGCACGTCATGCAAGGAAAGAAGAAAGAGGCAAGTCATGCATATTAAAGATGGAAAGAATTGCATTTATCCTTTATAGTGGGTTATATAAATCAACTCTGAAATCAATCAACATAGATATACATGTTTAACTGTAGATTTATAAGGAATTACACATCTCCTTCAAAGTGGGATATAAAAATGGTTTTTGCAACCAACATAGATGTATATTTAATTATGGATCTATCATGTGTTGGTAAGGATCAATGCCCTTAAGGTGCAAACCTTTTATTTTTTTATAGTTGTAGGAATTCTATTTATGTATTTATTAAAAAGATAAAGGTATTTTATATAAAGTTGATATTGAACTATTTTATTTAAGGTGGAAATTAAAACATTTTATTCATGGTTGATATCAATATAGTTTTTTGTTATTAATACTTTTTAATTGATATGTGCTAATTCCATGTTGAGCACAACATTAACTACACATCTCCCTAAAAGGGTGTAGAAAGTGTCTCTTGATAAAATAACATTTTGATATACTTTCAATTATTATGTGAGAGAGAGGAACTTAATATATAGTTGAGATTGAAATATTTTGTTTATGGTCAATATTAATATATATTTTTTGTTTTCAATATTTTTTTAAAATGAGTGTCAATTCTATGTTGAGCATATAAAAACTTAAACATCTCCTTCGTGCTAGCCTCAATGCTAAAATTTGATGTTTGTAGTTATGTTTCAAATTGACACTTTAGCAATTTTTTACCTTTCAAATTGGAATTTTAATATTTCTATTGTCATACAATTTATATTATTATAAATCAATAAATTGTAAATTTTAATTTCACAATATGAATTTTTTGAAATAAAAATTTGATAATTGTCTTCAAAGGTAGTGTGAATAGGAGATTTGGACGGTTGGACAGCGGAGAGTCATGGGCCGTTGATATGACGTGAGCAGAGTTTGGGAATTGGGAGAAACCTTCCGACAGCGCGAAGTACGAACTCTCGAAGAACTTGGAAGTGGACCCTAGTTCATAGTGGGAGGTCACATCAATGGAAGTTAAGGGAAGGAGCTAGCGATCACCAGGCTCTTAGTTCGGAGTTCGAGAATTAGGAGAGTCAGGCGTGACTCGCACCAACTCATCCGAAGCCCGAACTCCTGAAGCGCCTTTCAAATAGGCGTCTGATCACAGTTTGTGGTTAGGTGAAAGGAAGGGGTTAAGCTAGAAAAGCCAACGTCCACTGTGTGGTTTTCTTAGGAAGGGAAAATGCATCAAAGGGGTGAGCGCGCACAACTTCTGTCAATTTTTCCCTTATAGAAGTACTGAACAAGGATGCAGATTGTAGGGGCAGGGGAAAATCACAGGAGCGTCAAGCCTCTGTGGAGCCAAGGCTCGGTCCAAGGTTTTAGTTAATTCTTTCTTCAGGTTACTATTTTTTTTCGTCTCTCGGCAGCCTTGGGAGGTTGGCCTGTGTTTTCTTTTCTCTTTAGTCAAGCAATCTGCACTTCGCCCTGCGTTATATCATAGTCTATTTCTTGTATGTTTCATTTCTTTTGAGACATGTGGCAGCGGTGATTTTCTAGAAGGACACGACTACTACACATGTCTAGGAACTATAGACATTTGTAACTTCTTTGGTAGGCTTCAATACAAACTCTAACATGCAAAAAAAAATAGCATAAAAAAATCAAAATAATATTCTAAAAATAAAATGTAAAACAAGTTGAAAAAAAAACTATTGTTAAAAATTTGATATAAATTCTATACTATCACAAACTAAAAACACATAAATAAATAACTTTGTATTGAAATTACTTTGTTTACGTTTACATAATTAAATTTGAAATGAATATCCAAAATCATGTTATTTCACCAAATGATATATAATATCATAATATTAAATAACACTCAAACATAAAATTATAATAAAAATCAATGATTGTACAACATCTTCTTTTTAAGAAGTCACAAGTTTAAATCAAAGGGTCTTATACACTCCCTAGACTTTTACAATGTAATACACCCATTTAATATTAATGAATTAAAATTACTTTATTTCCATT
>SNQJ01S0045518.1:0-31446 GCA_010110895.2 Picea sitchensis
AGTGGCCCAGTAAATGGGCATTTCTTGAAAAAATGTTTTCGGTGAGCCGCAGTCGGCTCTTTTGTTTTTGTAAATATTTTTTTTGTTTTGTTTTCAGTTTAATAAATGACTCCATAGCCCAACAGCAAGGCACTGGATCTGCAGAAATGTTCTTAGAGTATCACAGGGACGACTCTATCCCCCATGGAGCCAAATGTTAACGATATTTCTTGTAAGGGGGGGTTAGAATGCAAAAGAATGGGTTAAAAACCCACTTGTCCTAAGTTTGGATGTAAATGTGCCCGTGGTAAACAGTGAACAGATCTAGACGGTGTGCATCCGCGCGCCCAAATCAACGGCATATATGAGATTCTGAACCCCCTGGCCTTTCTACCTTTGAGCAGAGGGGGGGGGTCCAGAATCGGGAGCGCATCTCTTCAACGGCTCCGATCGTAGCGCCCAGATCAATGGTGATAAAGGCAATTCCGGAACCCCCCTGCCTTTCTACCTTTAAGCGGAGGGGGGGGGTCCAGAATTGGGCGCGCATCTTTCCGATGGCCAAGATCAGCGCACCCAGATCAACGACGCTTGGACAATCCCATCCTTCTCAGCTGCTCTGTGTTTAGCCAGCGTAGGCCCTTCTCCCATCATGTCATCTTCTAGAACCACCTCTCCCCCCGCAGCCGTGTGTCATCTGTCCTTCTCCACTCTTTAGTCTAGGTGGTCCTTTCCCCATCTAATCGTCCACTCACCACCTGCCACGTGTCTCTTTCCCTCCACGTCAGCCTCCCACTAAAATGTGTCCATCACATCTACTCTCTTGCCTCCTCTGCTTATCGCCTTTTACCATGTGTCTCCCCTGTAACCTCTCTCGCTCCCTCATCACTTCTTACTCCACTCCCCGTTGTTTTGGCCCCATCACTCTGTTCCCGTGCCCCACCTTCCACGCTGGCCTCCACGCCTATTCTTTAAGCCAGTCAGTTATTCCAGGTGGCAGCGCGGGAGGCCCTCCACGTCTCGAAGGTGCCGAGTTGGTCGGGCCATCCTCAATCCCAATGAAGCAGTTATTGAAGTGGTTCGTGGTGGTTAGACATCGCCTCCACCATAATGGGAAAGAACGGCAATGAATTAAAGGCACGTCGATTCGCCGTTGGAACTGCAAAGAGTTAGATTGCATCTGACATAAGTTGCACGATCTTTCAGAGGTTGACTGTCAGAAATCCATGCAGACGCAAAGCTTTCAATGCAGTGTCTTGATTTCGTTGTTGTTGTTGTTCTGAGTATATGAAGGCATTTTCGCCATTTTTGTATCTATCGATGGTAGAGCTAAGCTCCTGACTGTAAAGTTTCAGCAAACATCCTAGTTCTCTGGGTTGTGTACCTGTGTTTGAGATTTCTTGTTTCATGACAAACAGTTCTCCTTTTTCCATGTATGTTTTCATCTCATATCAAAGAGTTCATGATCGAATGATTCGCGTGGATTGTTGCAGTGATGTTATGATAAAGGATTTGTTGTGACATTATTGTATTCTCTGGTCTTTTGTGTTTGAATGTAAGAGGATATTGCGTTCGAATGCTTTCTCCTTCAGTCTGTTACAAACCTGATGTTTATGATAGACCTTCTCACTTTTCTCATGCAAGTCTTCCCCCTACTCACCCTTACTACAACTCACTGTTTGAAGTTTATCTAAGACCTCACTAGCCCGTGCATGCCTGGCCTAGTTTCTGAGTTGAGATGATATTGTTCCGAGTTTGCTTCCATTCGGTCACTACTTATAAACAAATCGTGACATTAAACTGATGGGTGTCAGGCTCTGCTCGTGCAAGAAATCCAGGAGTGACTTCCGACGCTAACACTTTCCATGAGCTCCTCCACTATATTTCCATGTTTCTGGATATCAGTTTCAGTTATCCAATTGGCATCTTCTACTGGATGATATTTCCACTTAACCAAATACTCATAATAAACTTTTCTCTTTATCTTTTAAGAAATCTTGTAGTCCAAAATCTTCTCTCTTTGTGGCTTCTCTGCTATGGTCATCTCTCGCTTCCAGTGAATCTCCTCTCGATCATCTGTCTCTTCGGTATCATCAATCTTGTAAGGGTATAAGTATGCTACATTGAATATTGGTGATATTTCAATTTCCTCTAGCATTTCAATACCATAAGCATTTGTAGAGAATTTTCTTAGGATGTTACAAGGTCCTATCTTCTTCATCGCCAACTTTTTTTATTTCCCCTTCGGAAATATTTCCTTCCTCATGTGTGCTAAGACTTGATCTCTAATTTCAAAATTCACTTCTCTTCTCCTCTGGTCTACTCTGGTCTTATATTTCTGAATTCTGTTATGTAGTTTTCCTTTGATCTAATCATGCAACTTCTTCATTTCTGTAGCAAAGTCCTCTGCTCTTGCACTTCCGAATTCATCTTGTCCCAAATTTCTCTATTCCGAAATTCCTGTTGGTTGTATCCAATATACTATATGGAATGGACCCTTACCAATAAACCTATTCAGTGAGTCATTATATGAAAAATATGCTTTGGGAAAAATTTGATCCCACTGACTGTTATGTTCAGTGACCAAACTCCTTAACAGATTCCCTAAACTTTGATTCACTACCTCATTATTCCTATTTGTCTAAGGATGATATGTTGAACTTAAAAACAAACTTGTCCTCAGCTTCGTCCACAAGGTCCTCCAAAAGTGTCCCACAAATTTATTATCTTTTTATGAAACTATCCTCATGGGGAAACCACACAATCTCACAATCTCCTTGAAAACAAAAATTGCAATGTTAGTAGCATCATTGGTTTTGTGAAACAGTATGAAATGTGCCATATTTGAAAATATGTCAACCACCACAAATATTGAGTCACTCCCTTTCTGGGTTCTTGGAATCCTAGAACAAAATCTGGAATAGGAAATGGTTGATACAATCCAGTGTTATGTTTCTTTCCTTTACCATATTGGCAGATTCTACATTTGTCCATGAAATTACTCACATCATACCTCATGCATGGCTAATTGTATGAATAACTCAACTACGCATATGTTTTATCATGGCCAAAATGTCCAGCGAATCCTCCACTATGTTTATCCTTTAGCAAATTGTCCCTCATTGAGCATCTCAGGATACACAACCGAATTCCCTTGAATAACATTCCATCTTGGATTAGATACTCCATCCATTTTTTTTTGTCTCTTAGCAAGGGGTTCTCACATGCTTCATAAGCTTCCTTGAAATCTGGGTCTTCTTGATACATCTCCTTGAGGTGTTAAAATCCCAAAGTCTTCACTTGGAATTACTGCAAGATCAAACATCTCTTGTTAAAAGCATCTACAACTTTCTTAGCGCTTCCACTAATATGATTAATAAAAAAAGTAAAATTCTGCATGAATTCTACCCATTTGGCATGTCTCTGGTTCAATTTCTCTTGTCTGGTTATAAACTACAATTCCTGGTTGTCAGTATACAAAAAAAACTCCTTCGGGATATGATAATGCCTCCAATATTTCAAATCTTGAATTACAACATAAAATTCATTGTCATATGTTGAATACTTCCTCTTAACATCATTCAGCTTCTCACTGAAATAAGAAACATGCTTATTATCTTGACTTAAAACTGTGCCAATGGCTACTCCACTTGCATCACATTTGACCTGAAAATTCTTCTTAAAATATGGCCAAAATAAAACAGGTTGTTCTATTATATTTTCTTTCAACACTCTAAATCCCTTCTCATCTTTTTCTGTCCAATTAAAATATCCATGTTCCTTCTTTATGGTGTCCACTACAGGTGCACAAATACTGCTGAAATTCTTGATGAATTTCTTGTAAAAACTCGCCAACCCATGAAAACTCCTTACTTCAAACACGCTTCTTGGAGAAGGTCATTTTCTTATTTCCCTCACCTTATCTAGATCCATCTTCAATTGATTTGAAGAGATTACAAACCCCAAATACAGAAGTTTTTTTTTCATAAAAGAACATTTCTTCAAATTCACCAACAACTTCTCCTACTGTAACCTTCTCAACACCATTTTCAGATGTCTTAAATGCTCCTTTTCAATCTTACTGAAAACTAGAATATCATCTAAATAAAAAATCAAAAGCTTACCAATAAAATATTTGATCACTTCATTCATAGACCTCATAAACGTACTTGGTGCATTCGTTAAGCCAAATGGCATAACAAGTCACTCATACAATCCTTAATTTGTTTTGAATGTTGTTTTCCATTCATCTCTGTATCTCATCCTTATCTGATGATAACCACTCTTCAAGTCTATTTTTAAAAAATAACTAGATCCACTCAAGAAATCCATTAAATCATCCATTTTAGGTAAAGGAAATCTATACCTGATGGTTATCTTGTTGATGGTTCTAGAATCTATGCACATTCTCCAACAACCATCCTTTTTCAGACTCAACACAATTGGTACTACACATGGGCTCAAACTTTCCCTGATCAAACCTTTATCCAAAAACTCTTGAAATTTCTCATTGACCTCTTCATTCTCTCGAGGGGTTAGTCTGTATGTTGTGTTGTTCGACAAACTTGCTACTAGAATAAGGTCAATATTGTGAATGATACTCCTAATGGGTGGTAAAGTGTGAGGTAACTCATCCACCACAATGTCAACAAACTCATCCAATAACTCTTGAAATTCTACAAGAAAATAATTCATATAAGTACTTGTGAGAATGCCTCCCAGCTTACCTATAACAACAACGTGTATTTTATGGTCTTTATTAACTTATTTTAAGAGTTAATTCCCACTCATGAGAAGTATACTAGGACTAGCTTCCTCTTTGAATCCTTTATTTTGTATTGGAAGCAACATATGCTTACACCCATTCTTCTCAAGGGTATAATTATTCTTCCTCCCATCATGTATGACATTCCTATCATATTTCCATGGTCTTCCCAATAGAACATGAAAAACATCCATAGGTATGACATCACATAAGATTCATCTCTATAACCACCTATTTTAAACTCAACTTTACATTTCTGACTTACCATGACTTGGTTTCCTTTCTGCAACCATGACACCTTGTACGATTCTAATGTGAAATCATCTCCAACTTCATCTTTTCCACCATTTCAGTGGATACCAAGTTATCAGTGCTCCCACTATCTATGATCACTTTGCATACCCTATCTCTGGTCTTGCAAGCAATTTTAAACAAATTGTTCCTATGGATTGGTTCTCGTACCTCTTTATCTGGATTTACAAGATATTTCCTCATCATGAGTGATATTCCTTCTTCCACTTCTTATGCCTTCATCTCTGTCTCTAATTTATTTTGTTTTTCCACATAAATGTGAGAAACTCCTACATTTTTATTTTAGGACATTCCCAATATATGTGCCCTATTTTCCCACAGGAATAACACTTCACTTCTCCTCCTCTACCTCTTCCTCTACCTCTGGGAAAACAATTTATTCCTTCATAGTTTCCTCCTCTTTTTGTCTGACTATTATATTTTCCATCTTCTCCTATGGGTTTCTGGAACTTCTCTCTGATGATTCCTCTTTCTCTGTTAGGACTCTTTCCTCTATTCCTTTGACTTTGCTTCCTTGCCAAGTTTTCTTCTTCCTTCAGGGATACCTGATAAGCATATTCCAAATTTTTCATTTTCATCATGCTAATCGCATCCTGGATTTCATACCTCAGTCCATTAATGTACCTAGAAAAATTTTCTTCATCATTCTCCCTGTGTCCTGCTCTTATGTTCAACTTATAAAATTCTTCTGTATACTCTTTCATCGACAAAACTTTATGTCTCAGATTTAACTGATAATCCTTGGGTATGAATTTAACCTTGATATTAGCTACCATTTTATCCCAAATCTTGATTTTTGTCTTACCTTTCCTCCTTCTGTCAGCTTTCAACTTAGCCCACCATAAAGCTACATGTCCCTTCAATTTGGTCACTACATGTTTTACCTTATACTCATCATCAATTTCCTCATAGTCAAAGTACTTGTCTAAATCAATTATTCAGTCAAGCAATTCTTATACATTTAAATTACCTTCATACATAGGGACTTCTATTTTTTCTCTGGTTCCCATATTGACAACAACTCTCAACAATCGCTCCTCTTATGCTTGTTCTCCTACAACTTCTTCTGATTTCACATCTTCATTTTTAGTTTCACTGATGTAACCAACTTTGTGTGCTCTTCTTTGTGTTGTTTCCATGGCATCCAACCTTGCATGAATTTATCTCATTTCTTGTTCCATGGCTGCATTGACTACAAGTCTCTCCCTACGTCTTCTTGGCGGCATGGTTCCAAATATTCTTTTCACATAGAGCTTAATTCCTGCTGTGACACCACTTGATGCAAACCCCCACCATTCCTGGGGTTCACGTGACCTCCTAGTCTAGGATTTTTCACTTAAGGGAGCTGAATTATCTCTCACTCTTGTTGAACCCTCGAAATACTCTACCACATGCCTTTTCTCTTTTCCTTGCATGTAAATTTTTTTGCGTGAGGGTCTTATCACGTCAACGGAGAAATCCACATGACCTCAGGCCAAAACCATGGGTGAATCTCTTTAACCAGCAGGAACTCCGACACTTCGGAGCTTCGGGCTTCAGGATTTCTAAATACAACACACAAAAATCCTCTTGAATACCGAATTTCACGAATAACCGAATAGAGGCAGGTATCAAAAAATCATAATACGTACCTTGATCTATGATTCACTAAAATTATGGGACTATGGACTTCGAGAGTTTTCCCTGTCTAAATGTGCAACACCTATGAATGCACAAACTCTAAACTGGTAAATCGGATGGCTGGCATCCGCCTTCAATCGACGAACTAAGATTACTCCAGGATTCAAGACATTTTCCTCCCCCACAATATAGACCTAAAAACTGTCATAGCATTGAAGTCTGAAGGACTTAGTAGGTTAACGACCATGCTCCTTTCTCATATCTGATGACTGTGAAAGATCTCGTCCAATCAAACTAGAAATGAAAAGGATTATTCCTTCAAGGAATTTTACTCAATATTCTTCTTGATCTTTGTCACTCTAAGTGACTTGAACCTTGGTGTAGGTCTGGCACTTCTCTCCTTGAAACTTGAGACTTTTGAAAATATTGTGCACACTCCTTGCCATCGTTCTCCATGAGACTTTTTCAACACTTCTCTAAGTGTTGGCTCTCTTCACACCTTGCACAGGATTTTCCTTCGAGCAGTTTATACTCAAACACATATATGTTCACTCCTTGCACTCACTCTGTGAAATTCACTCTATCTCTCCTGAGCTATCAAGTCTGTAAACGACTCTGTCTTCGCACTCCTTGTGTGGCCACTGTGCACTCCTTACACGAGGATGTCATAACATAAACATATGAAACTTATATAACATCAAAGGCTCATTCATTCAACCATGAAATACACACACATGCATATAAACACTAAAAATAGATAACATAACATTACCCAAATAACTCAGAGATAAGAAAACTCATACATGTGAAGCAAATATCCTCTATTATATTCCTTCAGAAAAACATTTACAAGAGTTCTGACATCTCTAAGATTCTCTCTTTCTTCGTAGTAATAACAATGATCTCAACAACAAATACAATAATCTTTAGTAGCCTCTTTTGGGCATATATTACATACATTTATACATGGAGGGGGCTTATCGATCCTTCCTTCTAAATACTCTAGTGCTTTCACATCATAATTAAAGTATTATAACACTAAGTTTATTACAAATAAATGAGAATTTACAATATAGATATGATTCAATGCTCCAAATATGTACAATCCTTTACGAATTAAAGAAATTACAATCTCCTGGATTGTTTACAATGGTCCATCCCTCAAAATCTTACGGGCCTTTAATTACAATATTTTCAAAACATTAAAGTGAGGCACTCTCCTTGGAATCCAAAACCAATTTTAATGTGCACATTGGATGTTGAGTTGTCCTCCACTTGGCCTAATTGAATGTTGATGGTGATGCCCCTACATCACAAATTCATAATTTAAAAGAATTGATTAGGTACAATCCATATGCATATGTGATTGACTACCTAGTTCTTGTTGACCCACTGGAAGTTCCTAGGAGGGAAGAATTTGATAGATAAAAATGTTTTGACTACAAATATTATGTGATTGGAGGAAATCATTCTATAGAGGCAAGAAGGGAATTGATGAAATAATATATCAATAATCATGTTTTTAAGACAGTCAAATGCATAATTTGTGTTGGTTTAATAGATTCAGAAGAACATTTATTGGCATGGGATCATAACGCAAATAATGAGTACAAATTTTCCATGACTTTCATTCAAAGGGTGAGATTTATCCATAATTAGTTTTCTGGAATATTTCATGAGGAGAGATCAAATGTTGATGTCAAGTTTTAGAAGCAATGTTATATGGAAATAGGCTTCCCAGTTGATGATGAAAATGAAAAATAAAAAAATCACAAAGGAAGTGATGTATTTAGAGTCGTCGATAGCTATTTTCAATTGGGATTTATAACTGGACATGTATGAGATTTTATAGATGATATCTTCAACCTATTTGAAAATATTAGTATAAAACATTATAGAGTTAAAAAGGATAAACCATTAATATGTAGCACAAGTAAGATAGGTCATGAAATAAAAAATCTTTCAGAAGATATGACTATAACACCTTGAAGAATGGTACAAGGAGTGAAGGATGATAAAATTATCATATCTATATTATCATGTGTAAGGTCAGGTGAATTATTAATGGAAGAAATGTGTGATGAATTTAAAAAGTAAGTTTGTTAAGTTATTTTTATTTATTTAATGACAAGAAAATTATTTTTTTTCAGTTTAACATATCATTGTTCTAAGTATTTTATTATATATATCATTATAACATTATTTATTTATTTATTTAGTCACAAGGTGTATATGATAATACAAGAGGAAATGGTTAATATGTTAAATGAATAAAGTTGGGATGATGTTAAACTCAACTATCCAAATTCAAGCTCTACAACAATATTGAAACAATTTTTTGTTGCATTCAAAAAGGTACGTTGATTTATTACATTCATATTATTCATTTGTAGGTTAATTTATTTCTATTTTAATAGTTATAGATATATAACTATATGTTTGTTTGTTTCATTAAAGATGCCAAAGAAGAATTCATATAGAGTACATTAAATCTTCAATTTTTTTATTCAAAAAGTCAAGTTTGAAAGAGAAAGAAGGAGACGTGTTCAAATTGTTGAACTTGATGACACCCTTGATCAATACATTTGGAATGAGTTCAACATTGTTCAGTATAAAGTGATATTAGTTGATTGTAAAAAAATTGAAAATATTGTTCCTAAAGAAGAATACTCCCTAGTTATTGTGGATATCCCTCATGGTTATAATATACAAAACATTGGATATGATACTGAGCCTTATGCTTATTAATATTTTAATAAAGTGGTTATGGGATTTATGGAAGTCACAACATCACCATTTTGGATATTTTTGGTTTTTCATTCAGACACACATCAAGGATTAGTACAATCAAGCTTCAAGGGAGAACAAAAGACAAGGATGCAGCTTATTTGGTAAGATATTGAAAGTCTATGTTTAGCAATTACGATTAGAAATCAATTTTATTAATTCACAAGTTAATTGAATTTGCAGTTATTTATGTTACAGGGACAAGCCTAATATTCAAAGTTCCAATAGAGAACCATTTAAATGTAATTTTGAGAGTATACATCTTGAAACCTGGACAAAAGATTATTCTTATAATTCTATTATTGTCAATGTAAAGGATGGAGGGAAACCTAGTAGCTTATTGGTTTACAATGTTGTGGTTAGAAGCCTAACATATGAGGAAAAGGTTTTGAAAGGAGATATGGTTAACATTTGTCAAAACCACAAGCAATAATCAATTATCTTATAGATACATTTTCAAATGAAGGGGATTGGGTTTTGGATTTGTTCTCGGGTTTAGATAATAATTATGATCTAACATTAATGAAATCATACTTCAATCTTATATTATTTTTAATTTATGTTTTTTTACAATATTTAACTTCATTATTTATTTTGTATTTGGTGATTAGGTACAACATTAGTGTGTTTCTTACAGAAATGAAGAAATTGCATAGCCATTGAAAGTGACCCAATACAATACAATTTTATTGAACAAAGAATTAATGATATTCCATCTCTTCCACATGAAATTCAAGAAGTAGGCTTGAGGAAAGGAGATTTAGTGAATCAAAGGTGTAAAAAATGTCAACGAAACCTCAAGTACAATTAGGAGGATTTATTGGAAAGGATCACTTTGGAGAACTTGTAGATATCAAAAGACCCAATGGAAGATAAAAATGACAGAATGGAAGCACAAAATGATGTCGAAGAAGATGATAATGTGTCTGTTGAGAATGATGAATTTGAGATATATGATATTTTTGATTAGTTTTAAGATTCCCTTGAAGACGATGCTCAATTTTTCAAATTTATTATGAGCTATAACTGTAATGTTTTGTAACAACCCCGTCTGGTATGACTCCTACGATGTACAACCGGTAAAAGCCCCCTTATTTTTTTATTTTTTTTGTGCGTGTAGGAAGGTAATAATGAAATTATACTTAACATCACAACACAACAATGAACACAATGCATGCAACTCACACAACAACAACATAATGACCAAGCATAAAAGAACATCAAGCACCTGGAAGCAACGTACGACTTTCAACCGACGAAGAATAAGAATGACTACCCACCCGTCCTACCCTGCAATGGTTAGGACCTCCAGGACACATAAGAAATGTTCAAGCCTAGGTTCCCATCGATTTTGACCATTTAAGGTCTCAGGGCTGGCGACTGTTCTGAGGAACAAGGAGGTGTCTACATCCCACCCCAAACAAACAAGTCCAGGCCGACAAAGCTAAATGACAACATCAAGATCATCCAGGACACTTCACTCCACAATAATCAATTCTATAAATCTTTCAAGAATATTTAAAATCGTCCCTTTAAAGTATTTTGTATAAGTTAGACATTGAAACACTTTATTTACGCCCATATTGAAAACTATGTTATTTTATATAAGGTAGCATATTATACACACTTACACTTTGAATTGTTACAATAATGGAATCTAATGAAAGAATTATCTAATGAAGCTATAAATTTGACTACTTACTTCCAATAAAATCCAAATCTTATCGGTTTTTTCAAAATATTTAAAAAGGTATTTTATTAAACATAAAAATTTACATATCTTATAATAGAATCTAAAGATAAACTATATCTTGACCATCGGCTTCCAATGAAATATTATATCTTTTTCAATAATATTTAAGACCACTCAAGTATTTTACTTTGATGAACATTGAAATATTTAAATTCTTGTCCATATTGAAAACTATGTTAATCCATATAAATCCACATCTTAAACATAGTTACATTTAAGTGATCCAATAATAAAGTATAATGATAAATACAACTTTGAAATCTCGCTTCCCATAAAAATCCAATTCTATAAATCTTTGAGGAATATTTTAAGGATACTCTTATAAGACATTTTACTTAATATGGACCTTGAATTATTTTAATACAAATGATAATTTATATACATTTACACCCTAAAAGCACTACAATAAAAGAATCTAATAAAAGAATTTCCAGTAAGAAAATACAAGACTCACAGGTGTAGATTCTGTCCAAAATTAGCAAGACGCACAGGTTGGTACAATAGTCTAAATTTTTAAGGTTCAGATAATAAATTACTGCCATTGCAATAACTGTCGTTTAATAAATTCCTGCAATTCAAAACAGTCATTAAAGATTATTGCTATATCAAACTGTCATTCCATTTATTTAAATAGTTATTGCTAAATCAAACTGTCACTGAATAAATTATGTCATTTAAAACTTTTATTTCCATCACCAGGATGTCACACACTTCACTAAAGGTGCGTTACTTGAGCCAAGGGTTACAAGGCAGGATGTTCGTGAGTTCTCAAAGGATAAAGGTGAGTGACTGTCCAAGGAGTCCTGGGTTGGTGGTTCACTGAGTGAACATGCAGGCACCTTCACGAGGCCCCACATGCATATCCCAAACCCAGAGAAGGAAGGGACTCCTATTCATTCGAATCAAGTGGCTCGGGCCAGCGTCGAGCCTTAATTTTTTTTATATAATCATCAAGCCCAATCTCTAATTATGTGATCAAGGGCTAGACTTAAATTGACAACACAGTGACCGAGAAGAAATCGAAAGCATGTTTCAAGGCATCGCCAACACCCACACAAAGAACTGAGCAAGGGAAGAGCCCACCGGCCCATTATCTCTGCACTATGCGCCAAGCAAGAAACGAAAGGATAGTGTGTATAAACAAGTGAATTGTGTTTATGCTTACCATTATCTTTGCACTATGTGGTAGCAGTAGGCGAGACAAGTGAGGATTGTCTGGTTGGGCCAGCGCTCACTCAACCATAAATATCACACAATTCATGTTATTTAGGACAGAGGAACTAGAATCGAACAGTAGGAGGGAATCGCTGCAAGACTAACCTCAAGACCATTACGAAGGCCCAAACATCTTGCTATCCAGCCTCACTTTAAAACGCAATTACACTGCATACTAAAAATACCAAACGAAAACTCAACAATAGGAGATGGAACGCAATCAGGTAAAGAAATGAACGACCACGCAATCTAGTAGATAAAGGGTCGAGTACAGAGTATTATTAAATAAGAATCCAGTGGCCAAGGGTAGAAGTAAATCGCAGGACAAGAATGTAAAAGAGTATGGGGGACTAAACTCCACTATTTAGGGAAAGGGGGATAAAAGTTATGGATAAGGGGCTAAGATAGAGAGCTTAAGCCAAAAAGGAATATTATGTTAATATTCCTTAAAGTATAAAGTACAGATAATTATTTTATCCTAAGTTCTAAGGATGGGGACAAGTGGGCCAAGTTAATTCTTGACATGACAAGTGTCAATTTCGGAACATGCATACAATTATTTTAGACTTAGTGCATTTTTTAGGATTCCAACATTCCATCATTTTTTGGCACTCACCGATTGGAGTTGTCCTCCATAATTTTCTATTACTATCATTATATATGTACCATACCCAAACCAGTACCATACCTGTACTTTTATGTGTACATAGTTATCTTAGGAGTTGGATTGAAGAAATGGGTTGTTAGGCTCATGGGATATTGAAGAGGCGGGTTGTCAGGTGCATAGGAAATTCCCTCCAGGTGAGAAAATTGTTGGGAACTGATCTCCTGAAGGTGCCAGACTACAACTACAAGGCTCTAATACTTCATGTTCGGCCTATTGTTGAAGCCCCGGAAAGGAAATGGGACAGTCGAGGGACTGTTGAGTAGAGAAGGGGAACATTTCCTAGGGTGGGACAAGAATGTGGGGAATGAGGGAATGTAGGATATTAGTTTGAGTTGGCACCTGTGACGAAGTTTTTCCTGTTGTCTGAGATACATCATCCTGGTTAGGAAATCCTTTACCTGGGTGGAGTTTAGTCCCAGCTCAATGGTGACCTACTGCTGAGAGTTTTGACCAGTGTGGTCTAATGATGGGAGGAACATGTAAGGTTTGCACACAGTTGGTGAAATTTTTACCAAGATAAGTGTAAATTTTGTGTTAAATTACATGTTTCACTATTATTTATGCACTTGTTTTTTTGTGTTTTTCCTGTGTGTGTTGCATGCATATTTTTTTTATTATTATTATGTATGAATCTGTGCATTTGCAAAGCTTCTATATGTTTTAATTTTGTATATAGTTCAAAAACATTTAATGGGGCATATCCCAGTATTCATATGTTGGGGATGCTACAATATGCTATCAGAGCTCGAGTTTTCAACATTGAGCCTGGATGGGCCGAGCAAGTTGAAATTGAAGTGAAATTTCATAGAGAATTGATTTCGAAATGGCCAAATTTCAAGTTATAGTGGGTCCATGGGTGTCAGGAAGGAGCTGAGACAAAACTTTGATTGTGTTTGAAAGTTCAGTGGGTGTAGTGGTTCGAGAAAGAAAGTAGAGGCTAAGGAGTCAACCCTGTAGTGGAGAGATCAAAGGTCGATCCTTTGAAATATTGAGAAACCACAATAGTCATTTTTTGTACTACAAGATTACATCTGGGCCATTAGATCAAACCTGTACAAGAGGAGATTGCACAATAGAGGATATTAGATCCTAGTCATTGGATTTGAGCACTAGAGAATGAGAACCTTCAATCAAAGTTATCAAGCTGTAATTCTTGGCCAAAGCGGAGTGGATATGATCCATAGATACCATCATGGAATGTGAGTCTTAGATCTCACATTTCAAAGATTCGTCACTTCGGGAAAAATTGACACTTGTGTCGCCAGGAGGAGAAATCCCTAAAGCTACGAAGTCCTAAAGTGAATATACACCATATATCACTGGGAGAGTGTGATTCGTTGGATCCCTAAGGGGTTCGACAATTTAGAACTCTGGGAGAATTTGGTTGTGGTTGCGCAGATTGGATATTTCCCCAAAGTCTTGAAGGCCAGAGTAAATCCTAGTCATTGATCAAAGGAGAGTCTCATCCATATATCTCCTCCCTTCACCAATTTAGCATTCAGTAGTTTAGGCTTGTGGGGGTCGTCAGGAAAGAGAATTCCTAAAGCCCGAAGGTCAGTGTTAACCACAGTCGTTGGTTGTGGGAGGAGTGTGAACCATCAATTTCAGTTCAACGTTTGGCAATTCAGGAGTGTGGGGGTCATTAGGAGAGAGAATCCATGAATCTCGAAGGCTGGAGTTAATAACAGTCATTGGCTATGGGAGGAGTGTGAGTTGTTGGTTTTAGTTTGGTGTTGGGAAATTCAGGAGTGTGGTGGACGTCTGAAGTGAGAAGCCCTGAATCTCGAAGGCCAGAGTTAATCACAGTCATTGGTTGTGGGAGGAGTATGAGTCCTTGATTCTAGTTCATTGTTCAACATTTTGGGAGTCTGGTGGTCGTATGGAGTGAGAAGCCCCGAATCCCAAAGGCTAGAGTTAATCACATCCGTTGGCTATGGGAGGAGTGTGAGCTGTTGATTTCAGTTTTTCATTTGGCAGTCTGAGAGAATTGTGAGTTGGATTTGTGGAAACTCTTGAAGCCTGAAGTCCCAGATTCCTGGATTTAATATCCACCGTAGATCAAGGAGTGAATTGTGGAGCATTGATCCCCAAAATATTCGAGAGTTCTCCAGATTGGAAGTCCAGGAGATTTACGTGTTGGAGTCGTGAAAACTCATGAAGCCCGGTGTCCCAGATTCTATAATTTGATCTCAGTCATGGATCAAGGAAAAAAGAATGGATTGTTGATCCCTGAACTCTTCAGGAGTACGCTAGTTTCGAAGTCTGATAGTTTTCTGTGTTGGATTCGTGGAAACTCCCGAAGCCCAGAGTTTCGAAGTGAATCTCCACCATAGATCGTGGAGGAGGGAAGAGAATCCATGCCAACCATCATACCTGGCTATAAGAGTTTGGAGAGAGGAAGGATAGGGAGAATACCTACAACCATCAATCAAAATCGATTTATGAACATATTCGGTCAGTAACCACTCCGATAGGTTGGAGTGTTGAAAAGGTGAATGTTCACAGAGTGTCGAAGTCCCGGAGTTAGGGAGAATACCTACACCCA
This sequence comes from Picea sitchensis, assembly GCA_010110895.2. NCBI lineage: Eukaryota > Viridiplantae > Streptophyta > Pinopsida > Pinales > Pinaceae > Picea > Picea sitchensis. The sequence goes on from SNQJ01S0045518.1 coordinate 15,641, forward strand.
TTGATCAAAGTCACTTTATGACTGAATTCATCTGGTAACCACTCCATGAGGTTGGATTTTTGAAAAGGTGAATGTTCATAGAGCGTCGAAATCCTAGAGCTCTAGATAGTGCCTTTTAGTTTAGCGCCTGGTTCTAGCTCGCGGTCACATGAGTTTTCTATCAAAGAAAATGGGATAGCACATGTGGTTTTGATTCTAGGTGAAAGGGGCTTAGAGTAAAGAAACTGTGGGTTTTGTTAGAGCTGCATATAGAAATAAAAATTTCCTGTGTACATTATGATAGGATCCATCACGGTTCTAAGAGCTAATTCGGCTCCAGAAGAAGAACACGTGTACAAGGATTTCCCTCACATAAAGGAAAATTTTCAAATAACCATAAATTTCTACTCAAAACTCATAATTGAGCATGGAAGCAGGTGAGAGAAAGGTATTGGATAGGAGAATATAAATATTCACCCAAAATTGATCTCGATATTCAATTTTTTAGGAAATCGGAAGAAATAATTATGATGCATTATTGAACCAAAATTGTCCATAATCTCGTGAATTTGTTAAATCAATTAGCCTAACAAGTTTTGTTGGCTGCACATTTTGCAGAGTCAACAACAATTAGATTAGAGCATGATCGACATAGAGTTCAGAATCATGGAAGATACACAGGGGGCTTACAACCAAGAAGATGAGATCAGAGGGATGTATATCAATATGGGTAATGAAGGTACAAACTCAAATGTACATGGAGAAGGAAAGGAAGAAAGAATGGACTTGGTAGATACCATTAAAATTTTGCAAAAGGAGGTACAAAGTTATAAATATGATAATGAGAGGATTATGAAATCCAAGGAGATGTAGAAGGGATTCAACATAAAGTTAATCCAGAGCTTGGACAGAATAGAAAAGAAGATGAATAAGGAGAATGAATCAAGTAAATAAGGAAGTCAAAGGTCTCATGATGAGAGGAGAAGAACAAGAAGTGTTGGAAAACATCACCATCACTCCCTAATGAATTCCATTAGGAGAGAACATAGTAGTTCAAGTCCATCCCCTGTTAAGAAGCATAAGAGGAGGTCGGAGGTGGAGGAGCTACAAGGAGAAATGAACAAAATCAAGCCTCCCACATTTTATGGTGAGCACAAGAAGGATGAATATGCAGAGACATGGCTACTAGTAATGATGAAGTATTTTCAATTTCATAATTACTCTTGACATGTAAAAGGAATAATTTCCATCTATCAGCTCAAGGGAAAGGCATCCATGTGGTGGGACCAATTTGTGCAGGTGCAACACATTGTTGAGAAAAATGTTACCTGGAGGGAATTCAAGAGGTATTTTCAAAAGAAATACTTGACTAAGATATACTATGACAATAAAATGAAGGATTTATTTAAACTCAAGCTTAGGAGTATGACCATAGATGAATATGAAAGAAGGTTTTTAGAACTACTAAAGTATTTTTCTTTCATCAAGGAAGAGGTTGTTAAGATTCAGAAGTATTTGAGTGGGCTTCCATCATTTATCAATGAAAAGATACAATATGATGATCCCAAAACATTGGAGGAGATCATAAGGAAATATAAATTCCTTTATGATCAAAATAAATGAAGGCCAACTTTCCAAAAATATTGGTAAGACAAGAAGAAAAACAAGATGAAACAGAGGAAAAATGGGACTAAGCCGTCATTCTTCAAAAATAATCCTTAGGGACATCTAGCTTCTAGATAACCCAAAATGATTTATATAGGGGGGAAAATACCAAGGCAACCACCTATTCAATGTTGTATTTGTGGGCGAGATCATATGTAGAGAGATTGTCCTCAAAGAGGTGAAAAAGTGAGGAATGTTCACAATGTACAACAAACTGATACAATTGAGGACATGCGAAGAAATGTACATAGGATTAATGCAACCCTGGACAACAAGCAAGTTGAGTTTTGTTCACATATGATTGAAGTGTAAGGTAAGATCAGTAACCAAAACATTGTTATTTTGATTGATTTAGGAGCTAGTCATAGTTATATAGATCCTAATATGGTGGAAATATTGCAATTGCCAAGAAGTAAGCTTGGAAAATCTTGGTTGGTGTATTTGGCTACCAGAGCTAAAAGAAAAATTAATGAGATGTATAAGGCATGTCCAATGGACATGAATGGACTGAGAACTAGGGAAGATTTGAACATCATACCTTTAGGTTCCTATGACTATCTAATTGGTATGGATTGGTTGGACGAACAACATGTTATCATAGACTGTTATAATAAGGCATTTACTTCCTTAGATGAGGAAGGGAACCTAAGGAAAATACAAGGAATTCCCAAGGAAGTAACTATCAGAGAAATTTTAGCATTGCAGCTAAAGAAAAGTTACAGAAAAGGGTGTCAAACATTTCTAGCACATATGGAAGAGACACCAAAAGACAAAGATAAGGTGTCAAATATTGAATGTTATGCAATCCTAAAAGAGTTTGAAGATGTAGTTAAATAAATACCAGGATTACCCCCCCCTAAAAGAGACATCCATTTCTCCATCAATATGGTGCATGGAGTTGCCCCAGTATCCAAGACCCATTATAGGATGAATACACCGAAATTGAAGGAATTGCAAATGCAACTTGAAGAGATTTTGAATGAGGGGTATATATGCCCAAGTTTGTCACCTTGGGGTGCCCCAGTATTATTTGTGAATAAAAAGGATGGAACATTGAGACTTTTCATTAACTTCAGGAAATTGAACGAAGTAACTTTGAAGAATAAGTATCATTTGCCAAGAATCGAAGACCTCCTTGATCAGTTGAAAGATGCAAAAATATTCTCCAAGATAGATTTCAAGTCAGTTTATCATCAGGTAAGAATTAAAGAATAAGACATTAGCAAGACTTCTTTCAGAACAAGGTATGGGAATTATGAGTTCACAGTGGTGCCATTTGGGCTATGAAATGCACCAATTATCTTCATGTGTTTAATGCATGCTATCTTCAGAGAATAATTAGATAAGTTTGTCATTGTATTTTTAGATGACATTCTTGTATATTCTAATTTGAAGGAAGATCATTAACAACACTTGAGGATGGTATTACAGGTATTAAGAGATCATCAATTGTATGCCAATTTTAGCAAGTTCTCATTTTATCATAAGAAAATTCATTATTTGGGACATATCATTTCAAAGGAGGGGATAGCAGTGGATCCTAAAAATATTGATTCCATTAGAGTATGGTCAACACCAAATAATTTTACATATATCAATCATTCACGGGCCTTTTAGGCTACAATAGGATATTTATTGAAGTATTCTCAAAGATTTCACACCTGATCACTTAGTCCCAAAAGAAGGAAATTAAGTTTCAATGGACAGTGGATTGTGAAAAGAGTTTCCAACAATTGAAGAATTTATTAACAAGTGCTCCAATACTAAGGATTGTTGATCCAAATGAAGACTTTATTGTATGCACTGATGAATGTAAAGAAGGGCTTGGTGGAGTCCTCAGTAACAATGGGTATGTGATATGCTATGAATCAAGGAAGTTGAAGGAGCATGAAAGGGACTATGCTAATCATGATTTGGAGTTGGCAGACATAGTACATGCCTTGAAGAAGGAATAAATACCTCATGGGAAAAAGGTTCAAGTTGAGGACAGACCAGAATGGTCTGAAATATTTATTTGAACATCCAACTCTAAATGCTAGGCAAAGCAGACAGTTAGAATTTCTTAGTGAATATGACTTTAATATAAAGAATATCAAAGGGAAAGAGAACAAGGTGGATGATGCACTTAGCAGAAGGGTACATGATTTGCATGCTACAACCATTAGCATGTACCTATCATATTTCAAAGACAGAATCTTAGAGGCGGAAAAATCAGATTTACAATACATGGAAATAATAACAAAATTACAACAAGGTATTTTGCAACATAAAATTGAAGACTATAAGATTGAAGATGATGAAATTTTCATGTACAGGGGAATAATTTATGTACCAAATTCCCAGGAATTGAAAAATATGATATTGAGATAAATGCATAATTTACCTTATGTTGGGTACCCAGGTTATAACAAAACTATTGCAACTATCAAGCGCCAATATTATTGGCTAGGAATGAAGAAAGAAGTTGGTGATTTTATTGCCAAATTTTTGGAGTGTCAAAAAGTTGGGGGTGAGCATAGGCACCCAGCTGGTTTGCTACATCCATTACCCATTCCTAAGTGGAAATGGGAAGTTGTAACAATGGATTTCATCATCAAACTTCCCAGAACAAACAATAATCATGATTCTATCATGGTAGTGGTGGATAAGCTTACTAAAGCTACCCATTTTATTCTAGTAAAACTCACTCATAAGGAAACCTACATTGTTGATATTTATATGAGAGAAATTTCTCAACTACAAGGTATACCAAATACAATTGTGTCTGATTGAGATAAAAAAAATTACATAAAATTTTTGGAAAGGATTATTTAAGGGATTTCGAGCAAATTTGAATTTTAGCACAACTTATCATCGAGAATCAGATGGAAAAAAAAGAGAGGGTGAATCAAGTGATTGTTGATATGTTGAGGATATATGTAATGGATAAACCATCAAAATGGGAAGACTACCTACACTTAGTTGAGTTTTCTTATAACAATGGTTACCAAGCATGTCTAAACATGAGCCCATTTGAATCACTTTATGATAGAAGGTGCGACACACCGGTAAGTTGGGACAACCTAGAAAATAGAGCAGTGGTTGGGCCATAATTAATTAGGGAAATGGAAGAGAAAATGTTGAAAATAAAACAAAATTTAAAGGTTTCTCAAGACAGACATAAAAGATATGCTAATAAGGGTATAACTCACAGGGAATTTAAAGTGGGTGACCATGTATTCTTGAATGTAATGGCCAACAAAAGTTCCCTGAAGTTGGCAAATTATTCAAAGTTGGTGGCTTATTATTGTGGGTTGCTTGAAATCCTAGAGAGGATTGGGCCTGTAGCATACATGTTTTCATTTCCTGCATAAATGACTATTTATAATGTATTCCATGTATCATTGATAAAAAAATATATACCTGATTTTAATCATGTCATTGATTGGAATGTGTTCAGGTGGATCAAGAAGGCGTGTTTCCAATGCATCTGGTGTGCATATTGGATAGGAATATCAAGAAGCTCTGGAATCTATCCATAGATATAGTAAAGGTCCAATGGACCTGGTACGGTCCTAAAGATGCAACTTGGGAGTATGAGGATACTATGCAGGCAGAATACCAACATCGTTTTTAGGATTTTTGAAATTTTGGTTGTATATGTGTATATATTTCACTGAGGACAATGTGTAAATAAGGGGGAGGGGAATGTAATACCCCTAGGATGAACCCCAACTATAAATGTAAATACAAATGTACTTAGGGTGGTGAGTCAAGATGCAGAAAGGACAATATATTTGTAATGTAAATGTAAATGTATTCACATGCAATTATTAATTAAAAACACATCACTATGGTAGACCAACCATGTAAAAGAGTATGGGGGACTAAAATCTACTAGTTAGGGAAAGGGGGATAAAATTTAAGGATAAGGGGATAATCTAGAGAGATTAAGGGGCTAAGAGTTTCGATATGTTTTAATTTTGTATACAGTTCGAAAAAATTCCGTGGGGCATAGCCCAACAGTCGGATGTTGGGGATGCTACAAAAAAAAAGGGCACAACTGGAACACATGTATGTTCCTAGTAAATCACATGTGTTCCTACCAATGTTCCTATGTGGAATGTTGAGTGGAGGTTCAGGATTTTCCGAACCTATAACATTAGGAACATGTGTGCATTTCTAGGAATGTGCACGCATTCCCATTTACCCCCTTGCCACTTTTTCATCCACCAAATTTTTTCACTCACTCATGCACTTGACTAAACTATATATATTGAATAGATAATGTAAATACCCTAGGGTTCAAGAAAACTAAGAAATTTTGGTGTCTAGTATTTAGAATTAATCTATTGCTCTAGGTTTCACTCACATGTTATATGCACAAGAAAAAGTGGAAGAGATGCACTTAATTAATCAACAGATTAAAGTTTTGTATTTTTAGAAATTGAGTTCAAGTGTAATGGTATATTTATGTTCCATATCTCTTAGACTCCAAAAAATACGATGAATGAGTACCTCAATAATAAACATATCAATCTACTTAGAAAAGCCATGATATAAAGAATATCAAAGGGAAAGAGAACAAGGTGGATGATGCACTTAGCAAAAGGGTGCATGATTTGCATGCTACAACCATTAGCATGTACCTATCATATTTCAAAGACAGAATCTTAGAGGCTGCAAAATCAGATTTACAATACATGGAAATAATAACAAAATTACAGCAAGGTATCTTGCAACATAAAATTGAAGACTATAAGATTGAAGATGATGAAATTTTCATGTACAGGGGAAGAATTTATGTACCAAATTCCCAGGAATTGAAAAATATGATATTGAGATCAATGCATAATTTACCTTATGTTTGGTACCCAGGTTATCAGAAAACTATTGCAACTGTCAAGCACCAATATTATTGGCTAGGAATGAAGAAAGATGTTGTTGATTTTATTGCCAAAAGTTTGGAGTGTCAAAAAGTTGAGGGTGAGCATAGGCACCCAACTGGTTTGCTACATCCATTACCCATTCCTAAGTGGAAATGGGGAGTTGTAACAATGGATTTCATCACCAAACTTCCCAGAACAAACAATAATCATGATTCTATCATGGTAGTGGTGGATAAGCTTACTAAAGCTACCCATTTTATTCTAGTAAAGCTCACTCACAAGGAAACCTACATTGTTGATATTTATATGAGAGAAATTTCTCAACAACAAGGTATACCAAATACAATTGTGTTTTATTGAGATAAAAAATTTACATAAATTTTTTGGAAAGGATTATTTAAGGGATTTGGAACAAATTTGAATTTTAGCATAACTTATCATCGAGAATCAGATGGAAAAAAAGAGAGGGTGAATCAAGTGATTGAGGATATGTTGAGGATATATGTAATGGATAAACCATCAAAATGGGAAGACTACCTACACTTAGTTGAGTTTTCTTATAACAATGGTTACCAAGCATGTCTAAACATGAGCCCATTTGAGGCACTTTATGATAGAAGGTGCGACACACCGGTAAGTTGGGACAACCTAGTAGATAGAGCAGTGGTTGGGCCATAATTAATTAGGGAAATGGGAGAGAAAATGTTGAAAATAAAACAAAATTTAAAGGTTGCTCAAGACAGACATAAAAGATATGCTAATAAGGGTATAACTCACAGGGAATTTAAAGTGGGTGACCATGTATTCTTGAAAGTAATGGCCAGCAAAAGTTCCCCGAAGTTGGGAAATTGTTCAAAGTTGGTGGCCCGTTATTGTGGGTTTCTTGAAATCCTAGAGAGGATTGGGCCTATATCATACATGTTTTCCTTTCATGCATAAATTATTATTCATAATGTATTCCATGTATCATTGATAAAAAACTATATACCTGATGTTAATCATGTCATTGATTGGAATGTGATCCAGGTGGATCAAGAAGGCGCCTTTCTAGTGCATCCGGTGTGCATATTGGACAGGAATATAAAGAAGCTTTGGAATCTAGCTATAGATATAGTAAAGGTCCAATGGACCTGGTACGGTCCTAAAGATGCAACTTGGGAGTATGACGATACTATGCAGGCAAAATACCCGCATCGTTTTTAGGATTTTTGAAATTTTGTTTGTATATGTGTATATATTCCACTGAGGACAGTGCATAAATAAGGGGGAGGGGAATGTAATACCCCTAGGACGAACCCCAACTTTAAATGTAAATACAAATGTACTTAGGGTGGTGAGTCAGGATGCAGAAAGGACAATATATTTGTAATGTAAATGTAAATGTATTCACATGCAAATATTAATTAAAAACACATCATTGTGGTAGACCAACCATGTAAAAGAGTATGGGGGACTAAACTCCACTAGTTAGGGAAAGGGGGATAAAATTTAAGGATAAGAGGGTAATCTAGAGAGATTAAGGGGCTAAGAGTTTCGATATGTTTTAATCTTGCATACAGTTCGAAAAAATTTCGTGGGGCATAGCCCAACAGTCAGAGGTTGGGGATGCTACAAAAAATGGCATAACTGGAACATGTGTATGTTCCTAGTAAATCACACATGTTCCTACCAATGTTCCTATGTGGAACCCTAAGAAGAGGTTCAAGATTTTCCGAACCTCTAACATTAGGAACATGTGTGAATTTCTAGGAATGTGCATGCATTCCCACTCACCCCCTTGCCACTTTTTCATCCACCAAATTTTTTCACTCACTCATGCACTTGACTAAACTATATATATTGAATAGATAATGTAAATACCCTAGGGTTCAAGAAAACTAAGGAATTTTGGTGTCTAGTATTTAGTATTAGTCTATTTCTCTAGGTTCCACTCACATGATATATGCACAAGAAAAAGTGGAAGAGATGCACTTAATTAATAAAAAGATTAAAGTTTTGTATTTTTAGAAATTGAGATTCAAGTGTAATGGAATATTTATGTTCCATATCTTCTAGACTCCAAAAAATACGATGAATGAGTACCTCAATAATAAACATATCAATCTACTTAGAAAATCCATGATATAGATAGGTTTATGATATATATATATATTTCAAGATGATATGTATAAGAAATCTTTCTTTCTAATATATAGTAAATCCCAAGTGCAGATCCAATATTGTGTTTCCTTTACTCATATAAGTTAAGAAAAGATAATTTTATTAATGTCCAATATATTTGGTTGTGATTGAAGGTACAATAATTGATATCAATTTATAGGGTTTCTCCACTCTATCCTAAGAGAATAGAGACAAATATCCATTCTCATGTTATGGAATATAATATTACAAGTTCTAATACAATAACTCTTGTTATTGCTGGTTCAAAGTTATCACTTATTTGTCTAAGTGGAAAAACTTCCCTCATTTCATTTCCATTAGAACCACTATACAAAATCAGATGTGTAGTGATTGGTTTTAACAATGAATCAATAACATGTTTAACTAAGTCTATCTTTGTTTCAACAGAAACAACACCATATAAACTGTCAGATAGTTGGTCTAGATTGATGTACAGTTTGATAGTTGGTTTTCATTGATATCAACCCTTGGAGAGTGATTTTGTATATTGATGTCAACCCTTGGGTATGTCTGATATCTCCAAAGTTATGGGTAAGGAACCCTAGTTTGTTTGAGGTATAAATTATTGAAGATCAGTGTATTTGCAGGTAATACTACCCTAGATGGATAGAACATGTCATGCCATTTCCTGTGATATGTTGAACATCACATAACTCCTTGCAGTTAAAGATTTATGGCTTTGTGAAGTTGGATAAACCCCATGAGTTGTATAGAATCCCCTAGAAGGTCAAAGAAGACAAAGTGTTATAGAAGCTCCTAGAAGAAGTTTACTAGTCAAAGTGGTTGTAACTATGAGTTAATCATGAGTTAAGTTGTTGAAAAAAGAAAATAATTAAAAATAAATTAGTTGCAACTAGAAGTGGTGAGTTTACTATTTGTGGATAAAATGGTTGTAAGTGGACAAGTGGTTAGAAGTAGGTTATCCCTAAAAGAAGGAAGTTGGGTAAAGTTAGTCATAAGGTAACCCCTTGAGGAAGCTACTTGGAGAGTATAAATAAGAGAACAAGGGTCTCTTATTTGCACCTAGTGAGCACATTGAATATCTATTATTTGTGACAATTTTATTGCAGGTACTCATTGATATATTGGAAGTTACGCAAGTCTGAGGAAATTAAGAAGGGTTGACGTGAAATTTCCAGAGTTACAGAATTACTAAAAAAAACCTAGTTTGTTAGGTGTACGTTGGTTGCAGTGGAGGAAGTCATGTACATACACGAGATGTAGTGTATTACGGCATGTACATACATATGTTTAAGAAGAAGATATCATGTACACTTGGGAAAATCCATGAAATCTTGATTACATGAAGATGCCAGGTCTCTAGAGTCTAAAAGAAATCTCCCATGAAGCCCTAAAGTGATCAGGTACAACAAATATTTCTACAGATTCAAAAGGTATGTCATATTCTTATGAGTATTTGGATATTGTTGTCTATATAAGATATGGTTATGGGAGATTGAATACTTTCCCTAGATATGTTTTTGGTTCTATGGCACTTACTATATGAGCTAGATCTGCAAAAATACAGTGTTGGTATGTCTGGTAGTTATCATCAGTACACCTTGTTGGTTTGAGTGTTGAGGAATATCTTGTAATTCTTGATACATGGTTAAGGGTTTTTGTGGTACATGGTTGAGAATTCTTGTTTGTGTTTTTTTTCTGAAGTTGTTCATATAGTTTGAGGTTGCATATCAGTGAGAGTTTGATGTCTAGTCCATGTGAGGGTTATTACACTTGATCATGATTGTATACACATGTATGGAACATGACTGAAGATACATATATGCACTTCGTTAAGGGATATGTATGATGATGTATGTATAGGGAACAACTATAGATTGGAAACAATGACAATTTACAGGTTGGTGTCATAGAGGCAACAAAGTTTCTGAGTTTCATAAAGGTGAAAAATGTATATTTTTGAAGGTGTATGTAGGTTGAAGTATAGACAGGACGCGTACATACATAGGTTTCAATATAGAAAGATCACATACATAGGAGAGTTTCATCATATAAATTTTACGTAGCTGTTGGTTTTTGTTGGTACATGATGATTATTAGTATAGGTAGATGGCAGGTTATTTGTATAGGTTGGTTATAGGTTGTTGGAATACATTGGTACAGGTTTACAGTGGTATATTTCATAGTGGCAGTGTGGTAGTGGCTTCATCATTTATTTGACACTTCTATTTCAGGGTGGTAGGACAGGGAAAGGAAAGGGGGTTGTAGGCTCCTTCTGGTTGGTGCTAGAGAATCAGGGAGTTGGATATTCCTTCAAGATGGATCCTGGGAACTAGGTGGTTGTAGCCACCTTCTGATTGTAGTTGGGGAATCTAGAGGGTTGTATCCTCCTTCTAGTTGGAGAAAGAGAATAAGGGATTCGGAGCTTCCTTCAGGTTGGAGCCTAAACAACTAGGGGGTTGGAGCCTCCTTCTAGTTGGAGTTGGATAATTGGAAGTTGGTGCTTCCTTGAATGTAATTCTTGACATATAAGAAAAGAATTTTGTGGTTTTCTCTTGCATTGGGTTACCACGTAAATATTGCTGTACTTTTCATTATGTGGATGTGTTTGTTATTGTTTATTATGCATTGATCGATGTTAATGTTTATGATAAAATAATATATTGATGATAAACAGATAAACATGGTTGAATAAGTTAAAGGAATATACATTTTGGTTTAAAGGATTAATAAGTGGTAAAATTTCTCATTACTGATTCATCCCCTCTCTCAATAATCCAACAATTAGTATCAAAGTAGGTTCCTTCAGGAATCAGTTTAATCACTAGAAGGTAGATCATGGAGAGAAACATTATGTATAAAATTGGAATACCAAAGTTTGATGGAGAGAACTATGCATTTTGGAGAAGAAGGATGAAAACATGTGTCCAAACACAAGGATTTGATGTTTGGTGGTCAGTGGTAGATGGATACAAAGCACAAACCATTCCTCCAACAGATAAAAATGGAAAGAAACTTGAAGAAAATAATTTTAAAGCCAAAAAATCCATTTTGAATGGTTTAGTAGATTCAATATATGTCAAAGTTATGCATTGCAACTCTGCAAAAGGAATTTGGGAAAAAATTCAAAATGTGTATGAAGAACATGCCAAAGTCAAGGCAACAAAGATTCAAACTTACTTAGGTCAATTTGAACAGTTGAAGATGAAGAAAGATGAAAATATTGCAGCTTATTTTTTATGAGTTGATGAAATAGTGAATGCAATGATAAGATTGGGAGAAGAAGTTGATGAATCTATAATTATTCAAAAAGTACTAAGATCTCTTCTAATGAGATTTCATCCTAATATATCATCACTAAAAGAAAGAACATATCTGGATCCAATAATCATGGATGAGATACATGGAATATTCACCACTTATGAAATGAGAATATAACAAAAGAACCCAGTTGTTGACAATTAAAATTGTCAGCAAAGTTTTGCCCACAAAGTGTTTCTAAAGCCTATTATTATAAAAAAAAAACTAAATAATACTAGTAGGTGGGACCCCCTTGAACTATTGGAGATCGGATTTGTTCATTTTTTATGTTGTGATGATGTGAGACATAGCTTACATGGTTGATGAGATCTTGTTGTTATTGGTATGAGTTGAGATTTTGAAGTGGTGATTCTTTATGTTACTAGAGCCTATGCTATTCATTAATGTCATTTGTTCTTATTGCACCTGCACAACAAACATATTATTGAAATTACATGAAAGGCATTTTTGAGAAAGGAAAAAATATTATAAAGTGCAAAGAAAAAGAATCCAATTCTGTGTTTTTACTATACTACATGCGAACAATGGGAAGAAAATGAGAAACAATTGAAGAATTTAAGGCTATCCTAAACTATACTACATGCATGAGAAGACTTAATGATTATTGTTAAATTCTAGCTAGCAAGTAAATGGACATAAATTTTGATTGGGTTGTATGGTTAATACACATTTGGTATGAAATGTTGATGGTGCATTGGCAAGGTAATAGTGCTATTGGTTATGTGAATGGTTGAATTATATGGAACTTGAATTATGTTATGGAATTAGTCGCACTATTGGTTTTTAATATGGTGATGGTTTCGATACATGGTTTGATTAATTGTTGATGAAGAGTGTGTTGGCATGTATTAATGAGTTAATGCATTCTGGGTGCAGGCGATGTGCATTTACTACACGTCACCTTTACTCGTTTTGTTGGTCGCCACCCTAGTCAGGATATTATTTGATCTTGTTGCCATGGTTATGATTCGAATTTTTAGCAGGGAGGAACTGCTCAACCAACTCTCATTTTAAGTAATTCGATTATAGGTATGTATTTTTTGGCCATTCGTGACTTTTCTCTAGTTATGAAAGGATTATTGGCTCAGGTGTATTGGGTTGTGTTTTCCTAAGTGTTGCAACTATGTGAATTTTGGGTTCTTGGAATGAATAATGTATGGCTCTTCTTGTAATTGTTTTGAGTTCGTAGGGGTTATTGGTATTCCTGGGTGATAGATCTATGTTATCATTGTTGGTTTAGTTGGAGGGTTTTTGTTTAGTCTTGGGTGGATGGCTATCTACATGATTTTGTCACTAAACCCAGTCTTTGGCTTTTATGGGGTTGGTAGTTGAAGGTCTCCTGTGACACTGTGTTTCGTTCACTTGGGCATTGGTTGTTTCCACCACTAAGGGTTATGAAGTGAGTGTTCTATTCTTAACTCGACCCTATCTTCACCTCAATATTGTGGTATTTTAAATGAAGAACACGAGGGTTATACCCTGTGTGCATTAAATTGAATTATCGGGCCGAATGGGAGCCTCACCTTTTGTTATGACCCTCTGCAATGGATTGTTACCTGTCTGATCTAGATTTTATGGGTAGAATGAAATGACTACAGAGTATTAATAGATGCTTAACACAGAATAACAGAGATACAATAAAACTAGTTTTCTATTCAATAAGGAAATAAGCTGAAACTGTTAAATGTAGCAGAAAACAAGCTTGTTGGAATGGTTGTGGCTTATCTCTGAGGAGAGATGTGATGGTTGTGCTCATTTGAAAGAAGATCATTACAATGAGGATCTGAAGGAATTTTTACAATAAACAGGAGTTTCAAAAACCCTAGACATCCAAAAACATAGCCCTTGGAGATGAAGTGCCAAAAGTCACATGGGCCCATTTGGGTAAGTCAGTACATCAACTTTCCAGGGTCGTAATTTTTGCATACTATCTTCATTTTAGGCGTACAATAGCCCGTTGGAAATTTCCATTCGAGGAATACAACATTTGCTAAAAATTTCATGATGAAATTTTTTGATTGCAACATACCCAAGAAAATGTCGCTTAGGGCCTCAAAATGGCTCCAGAAGTTCAGGACTCGAAAAACTGCTAAAAATAGTAAATTGTGAAAATTGCCAGAACATTGTTTTGAGCCAGCTGGAAAAGGTGGGTGGCCAATGATATCCACCTAGATCAATCCCACCTCCTTAGGAAACAATGTTCTCCATTGCGTTGAGTTCCCCCATCATATGAGGAAATTTATACTGAATTTGGCCTCGAGTGAGCCACTTGCCTTGGTGCAGGAGCTGCCCTGCTTTGACGACTCGATAAAGTTGGATCCTTTATTGTCAAGTTACCTTGATCTATGTGTCCACAATCTGATCACTAGATTCCTATTGTATGCAGTCGGGGTTGAGCTCTGTTGGTTCCAGTTGTTCTTCTACGTCTGAGGTGTCCAATAATGGTGGGAAATAAGTCCGAAGGAGGTCCACGTTGAACACTAGGTGTAGGCCAAGGAAGATGTGTCACCTGTTGGTAGTCATCAAAGGATTTGCGCAAAACTATCCATCACAAGGAAAATTATAGACACAAGGAAAATTATATAATGACACAAGGAAAATTATAGAATGACCGCCATCAAAAGTGGTCCACATACTTACAAAAATTCCACCTCAACATCAAGTAGAAAATAGGAAGCACCAACCGCGTCGCTAATTGCCTCAGTAGACCACCAGTCGTGGAACTTGCCACAGTGATAGAATCCTGCGTCCATGAGACCTATGGATGGTCCCAACTCTGTGATACAGACCTGGACTTTGCCACCACCTACCAAATGTTGGGTGCAAACATAGTTGTTGATAATTTCAATCTTCAGGATGGGTTGTTGTGTCATTTGGGCCATATCTGTATTCCATCAAGTGAGCGAGTGAAGATGATCTGGGAAGCCCACTACAGTCAAGTTGCAGGACACTTTGGCATTGAAATGATAGTGGCGATGCTAGAGTAACATATCTACTGGTTGAATCTTCAACAGGAGTTCAACAAGTATATCAGGTCCTGCACTGCCTGTTCTATTGCCAAACTAACCACTAAGAAATAGGGACTCTACAACCCTCTTCCTACTCCTGACAGGCCATGGGCATCCATCTCAATGGACTACATGTCGGGCCTCTCGTCCACCAAGAAGGGAAATGACTGTGTTTTTTTGGTTGTTGATCGCTTTTCTAAGATGGCGATTCTGGTTGCCTGCAAGAAGAACATCACAGAAGAAGCCACTGCCAAGATCTTCTTTGAATAATTCTGGGTAAACTTTGGGATCCCACAAACCATTGTCTCAGATCAGGACATTTGATTTCTCATCACATTATGTTCGAGCCTCTGGTCACCGTTGGACATCAAGCTCACCAAATCCACAACCTTCCACCCCTAGACAGATGGCCAAACCGAGGCCGTAAATTGAATGATCATGCATATCCTGCGCATGTATAATTCCAAGAACCCTCACACATGGGATGAGAGTCTTCCCTATGTCCAACATAGCTACAACTGAGCCTTACATAGATCAACTGACCACAACCCCTTTCAGGTGGGGTTTGGATTCCAACCATTGGGTCCCATAGATGTTTCACTTCCCCTTGTGGTCACCTCAACCGACTCATCTCCTGCTCCAACTAAAGCTGACAATGCCACCTGGTTCATTGAGTAGATCCAACACATCCACCAATAGGTTCATGATATCCTACAAAAGTATAATGACAAGTACAATAAGCACCATGATAAACTTCAGGTGCCACATAAGTTTCAGATGGGCAACAAAGTTTGCTTGCACTTGTAGAAATAACACCTTACAG
>SNQJ01S0045519.1:9584-30489 GCA_010110895.2 Picea sitchensis
TGCATTTTCTCAATCTTACATTGCACCTCCCTTTCTTACAATCTCATTTGTTTTTCATACAGAACAACCAACCACACACAGTCTGTCTCATCCTCTTTTATACACACCTACACGATGGTTCAACTTCCCAATTCCTTAGGCAAAAGGACGACAACTGTCTGAGCAACTGAAACGCCAACTAATCGACAATCATGAGTCCGTTTCACTAACAGATTCGAAACTGAGGAGTTAACTGTGAGAGAGAACAGTAACCCTCCGATCAACACTTGATCTAACGGTTCATATCATTCCGTGATTTCTCATATCGCTATTTCGACATTCCTAATGTTGAATGTTCTTGTCACTTCCAAATCTCGATCCACGAAACTTCGTGAAGAAGTCAGATCAACGGTCCAGATCACTTCTTGATCTGATGGTTCAGATTAAGTCGAGATTTCACACATCACAATTTCGACACTCTTGGCGTTCAATGTTTTTGTCACTTACAAATCCCGATCCACTAAACTCCGTGAAGAAGTCAGATCAACGGTCCAGATCACTTCTTGATCTGATGGTCGCAATTACGTCGTGATTTCGCATATCGCGATATCGGGATTCTTGATGTTAATATTCTTTGACGTCTCCAACACTCGATCCTCGAAACCCCGAAAGGAACTTGGATCAACGGTCCAGATTCAATCTTGATTCAATCGCTACGATTAAATCACGATTTCGCATATAGAGATTCCGGAGTTCTTGTTGCATTGTTCCTTTTCCCTCTCCATGTCGCGATTCACGAAACTCTGATATGGATTTGGATCAACGGTCCAGATCTGATCTTGGTTCAATGACTGTGATTAAGTAGCGATTTTGCATATCGCAAAATCAGGATTCCTGTGGATGATATTACTTGACATCTCCAACTCTCGATCCCCGAAACTCCGACATGGATTGGAATCAATGGTCCAGATTCAACCTTAATCTGACGACTTAGATTAAATCGTGATTTCGCATATCGCGAAATCAGGAATCCTGTGGATGATATTACTTGACATCTCCAACTCTCGATCCCCGATACTCCGACATGGACTGGAATGAACGGTCCAAATTGAACCTTAATCTGACGGCTCAGATTAAATCGCGATTTCGCATATCGCGAAATCAGGATTCATGTGGATGATATTACTTGACATCTCCAAATCTCGATCCCTGATACTCCGACATGGACTAAAATCAACGGACCAGATTTAACCTTAATTTGATGGCTCAGATTAAATCTCTATTTCGCATATCACGATTTTGAGAGGTTAGGGAACATCATTCTTTTGACTCTTCACTCAAGGAACTGACGATCTTTCCCCACGTGTCCTGCCTGATGATGGACGGTCATCCTTCTTTCAGGATTTTGTATGCCCACTTCTCCTTATACTTTAAAAAGTGTGCAGGTTCTCCTTGATCCAACGATGGTCGGGTCCTACGCTTGGATCTAACGTCTGAGATCTGTCCTCCTCTTCAGTGCATTGTTCTTGTCTACATTCAGATCTGACAACCCTCATTCTATCAGAAATATGAAGGGGAGCCAACGAACATGAATTCTTCTCAAACCTTACGGGCCTACCTCTTCAACATGCTCTTATTCAGATCTGATGGCCATTGGGAATTCAGGAAGAGATCCAACGAACACAGTTGTTGCTCTTCCCCGATTATCATTGCACCACTGACCATCGCTGTTGTACTCAAGCCATCATCACTACTGTACTTGCCATCAATGACAAGTATACGCTGCCTGTAAAATATCCCAACAATCCTCTGTACATTCTTCCTGTACTCATGCCATATTTACTTATTCTTGTCTGTTACATTCTTCCTGTACTTATGCCATTCATTGTCTGTTAAATATTTTCCAACAGGAGGACCTACTGGTTACAACTATCCACCTAACCTAATATATGGTCCTACTGGTGTTCCTATGCCACACCAATATCATTCTCACATTAACCAACAACTACCTTTCCTTGCGACTCTGGATCTCCCAGAGTTGTCTCAGTTAACTAATGATCCTATTTCTCATTCACCGGTTTAGCTAGTCATTCCAGCTAAGCTTCCTTCTGATATTCCAAAATTTGACGGAAACCCTGGCGAAGATCCAAACAACCATGTGATGACTTTCCATTTGTGGTGTTCATTAAACTCCCTCATGGATGATTCTATACGTTTGTGTCTTTTCCAGCGAACGCTTACCGGTTAAGAAGCAAAGTGGTACATTGAACTACCACGTGCTTCTTTTCATGATTTCAATTCCCTTGCCATGTCTTTCCTCACACACTTTCAACTACCTATTCGCTACGAGACAGGTATTGAACTCTTTACCTCCCTTCGTCAAACCAACTCTGTGCATATCTCTGACCATATTCATGAGTGGAGGCGACGACGAAGGATGATCAAGGCAGTCATTCCTGACATGCTCTTGGCAGAATGGTTTACTAATTCACTATTACCCCCGATCACTCGCGATGTCGCTATGGGTGGTGCAGTCACAGAGGAACAAGCTGTTGCTCGGGCTCAGTACTTAGACTTGGTTTATTCCCAATCTGGTACTTTCTATGATTTGCTTCTGAATGTTGCTCGAGCTAATACCGATCCTTCTAAGCCATCATCCTCATCTCATGCGGATGGTGTTATCAATTCCGTCAAATCAAAATCAACTACACCCTCCTCTACCTCCCCCCAAACTCAGATCTCTGAGGTGAATGCAGTTCAATCTACCCCTTCACAACAATCCGGAGGTAAGAAGAAGATAAAGAATAAATAAATAAAAAAATAATGAACAACCCAAGAATCAAACACCTGCTATCGAAAAGAAACCACAACGGAAATTGAAATTCCCATGTATCATTTGTGGTGACGATCACTACACTCGAGGTTGTCCACTTCGCAATGAAGTGGCCAAAATGTTCCAAGGGAAGTCACAACCCGATGTGCTTACTCATCCTTTTCCATAGCAACAATCCATGGTTGCTCAAACCCCCTCTCCCGGGGGAAGTTCTAGTGAACCTAATGATGAGGCCTCATTGAGTGCACATATTTATATGTTTAATGGGATTAATTTGACCACTCGCTCTAAGACCTACGACACACCAGGTAACCCTGACAAAGGAAAAGATACTAAGGGTGCCGGCACTTTATCGGATCCATCATCATCCTCTGTTAGTCTTCCATCGGTTAATCCTCCGTCTGGACCACTCCAGATTGTGAAACCCACATTCGACTCTATCTTAAATCCTCCTAAGAGCACTATCCGCAAAGCTACCTTTAATCCTAGTTCACGTGCTGCCCAAAACTACAACATTGTTGAAGATTTGGCTCAAGCACCGTGTGTTATGTTTGCGTTAGAAGTTCTACAGCACTGTCCCAGTCAACGTAGAACGCTCTTGACCACTCTTGGCGCTGTTGATCCTAAGTCATCCAATCAGATCATGTTTAACCTGGATAATTATGCGTCTCGACTCTCCCACCAACTTTCTTTCCAAGATGATGTTGTTGTTCACAATCAACAAATCCATCGAACTATTCTGGATGAGGGAGCCTCAACTTGTGTCATGTCTTTAGCATGTTGGAAAGTTTTAAAATCACCAGCACTCAACAAATCCCCAACGATGTTATGCACCTTCGATGGGCGAGGTTTCCATCCCCTTGGGCTTTTACATTCCCTGCCCATCCAATTGGGTGGAAAAACTGTTATTGTTGATGTCAAGGTGGTCGATGCTCCCCTCGATTACAACTTGTTACTTGGAAGAAGTTGGTTTTATTCTATGACTGTCGTTGCCTTGTCGGTCTTTCGATGTGTACAATTTCCTCACCAGGGAAAAATTGTCACTATTGATCAGTTGGATTTCTGCATGACCGATGCTCGCACTCCTGCTACCAACAATATTCCTTTCTTGGGAGACCACAAGATCATGTATGAAAGAGTTGGTGTTGGCTTACTGAAAGATTCTAGCCTCATGGGTACCTTCCCTACACCACTTCCACCGACTACACATCATATTGCCAGCATCGATATGATTTTGACTACGGCTTATCAATCTTTGGAATCATCTGACCCTTGGATTGTACCTTGTCCTTTGGAATTTGATGCACTAAGTGACACCATGCCACTTAGTCTAGCCAAAACGTCATACGTTTCTACCCAATCTGCTTCTCCCTCGTCAGATGACCAACATCTATTGGCGCCTGACGTTTCCTCGATGTAATCATGGTTGTGTTCCTTGTCATCTGCGACCGACTACATCTCCCCAATGTTTCCTTCAGATGAATCTATTCCAGAAATGTTTCGCATTGATAAGTTACCTTGGGATAATAACTGTCACCGATCCTCTTTTCTTCCCCCTCATGAAGAAATTCGGGCAGATATACCATCTGTCTCCCCTCCTGGTGTTGATTTTTCATCATCTCCCATGATTTCAACTTCCGACGATTTGGATCCGGTAGTGGACATGGTGATTTCTTCGGTAGGATTATTGGAGCTTGATCTCCTTACTCCTATTGCAACCCTCGATATGTGTCCCTTCTCAAGTAATTATCTTCCATCTAGCGAAGATCTCCTGGAGGCCATGACCATGTTTTATCCATTGACATGGTACCCTTCCAGAGAATTATCCTCTTGGAAGCCATGATCCGGACGAAACCACGAGCATAGTTTCTCTTCTCTGTGGAAAGCTCGTTAAAAAATGAAATGGAAGTCCTGAGCATAGTTCTTTTCCTGTGTCAAGCTCATTAAAAAATGAAACAGTCACCTCTCTTGAACCTTCTTTTCATCCACCCTTCTCCTTTTTCTCATCTCCTAGCAAAATTGGTGACGACATCAAAATCGGTGAATGAATTGAAGCTTGGAGGGCATGTCTCTAGCCTTTTATGATCCATTCTGGAGTTAAGCCACTAGATTTCAAGCTGGGGGCATACCAAGCTTAGTCTTTGTTCTTTCTTGTGCTCGTAAATACATGAGAATGCATCTGGCTAGACTTTTATCTCTTTTTCAGACCTGTATGGATACACGAAAAAGGAACCCCTTGGAGTCTCTTTTAAGCTCTTTTCAGACTCTCTAAACATGAAAATATTACCGAGTGATATTGCTTTCTTTCCCACTTGTTAAATGGTTGGAAAGGGCGTCTTTTGAGTGATAATTTATCTCTTTTTTGGCCTCACGAGACTAACATTACGAAAAATGACAACATTGGAGTCATCTTTAAGTTCTTTTTAGACTCTCTAAAGATGAAAAGATTACCGAGCGACCTTGTTCTTTTCACGCTCGTTAAAGTATTTGAAGAAAACATGTGTTGAGTGCTAGTTTATCTCTTTTTCGGTCTCGTTAGACTACTTTATGAAAAAGGAACTAAGAGAGTTCTCTTTTAAGTGTTTTTCCAGACTCTATAATCATGAAAAACCTTCGAGTTTTTTGTCTTTGGACTCGCTAAACAAAACATCGACAGGCCCACATGGGATCGAACCCTTACTTCTTCCAGTTCATTAAACAAAGGAAGAGGAACTTATCAAAGGTGAGTTTTATCGAGCATGTGTTATCCTCCTCAAGCTCGTTAAATTAAAAAGAGGTACTCATCTATCTGGATGGGGGAAAAAATTGAAAGAAGCAAGCCAAGCAGTTTGTGAGAACATTACCAAGTAACTCTTAGAGTCGCCCTTGAACACGGAACTTTGTCTTTTGCACACATTTCAATCCCCTGAACCTCTGCACTGAGCCAATCCTTTGAGTATATTTCACTCCTCTGGGTCACCTAACATAAGTCACAGCATCCACTACATCATCAATTTTCGGTCCATGTCATGTTTTTTCTGTCATGCCAAAGTGTTCAAGGGAAGTATCCATATCGTGAGTCAGCCATCACAAATATCTTGTCTCGATACCCATGTCAGTCCATATTCATTTGATCTACCAATTACATCTCTATGTCCATTTCATGTCATTCATTTGATCTACCAATTACATCCTGCGTCCATTTCATGTCATTTATGGGGATACATCAAGGCCCTCCTTGACGAGCTTCCATTCCCATTTAATTTCAACATTACTATCCAGAACTAAACTTAGAAACCAAGCAGTATCTTTAGACCTCGTGATGTTCTCAATGGCATGCCTCCTCCTCAAGAACCACGTTGGTTTACACTACTATCTCTCGATTGGATGATTCCACGGATAACTGGACTTCAGCTCATCAATTCACATTCGCTGGAATGTACCATAGGAGTACCTTGGGAATCATTGACATTAATGGTGATCTTCCCTTTGCTTGTTAACGGTTTACATCATTGACCTAATTGCGTAGTTTCTAACATGTTCAACATCGACATCTATTCGCCATGGTTAGATTCTGTAATTTATCCTGGATCGTAAGAAGACCCCCGGTTGAGTGATCACTTGATATGTACTTTTCCTGTGTCATGGCGTGGAGTTTATCTTGAGAAATGACACATATACTGCTACATATATCCACTTTGTATTGGTCGTATTATGTCTTGTCATCTCAGAGATCCACTATGTATTCTTCATAGCTACGACTGTTCATGCTCATAAGAGTATAGATCCATAGCATTTCCATGGATATACCTTTTATCAATACAATTATGGATCCACATTGTATTTTATGGCGGCCATATCTCGTGTAAGTCTTGATCACCCAAGCTAGGTATGCCCCACCTTTGGGTTGTTTACGTCATAATATTTGTTGGATGTTTGTGTGTAGCTTTGGTCGTTCTCTAATGCCTATACCCTCTGTTTGAAAGTCTACAGCATTTCAATTATCAATTTCATCTTCTAACTTCATACTTTGGGGAAATCATACACATCAAAATACTCACTTTGATAGTGTTGTAAGTGTCATCATTACAGTTTGTGTAAGTTTCTGTTTTTTTCTCATGCTGTAAGTGTTAAAGAAAGAATACTTCCATGATGCCCATGTCGTTACTGTAAACGACATCAAGAGGACACTTGGAACATGTCAAACACTTGATTTGGAAGAGGAGGAAAGGTTAAGTAGGCTCATGAACCTTTTTCCATCCGAAAACACTCAAAAACTAAGTTTTGAAGGAGAGCACTCCCCCCTTACACTCTTCGAGTGTCAAGGCCCCCTTACACCATTTGGGAGCTGCTATAAAGCCCCTTGGCCCTCTGGAGCCATAGTGTCTTTTGGGAGTGTTGGCGCCCCTCTAAAGACTACTAGGGAGTGCTATATTGCTCTGATGGCCATTTTGAGGGAGTGTTGCCTATTCTGGTAGTAGTGGTTAATTTGTTGAGATGAATGGGGAAGGATCCTTTCATTCTTGAAATAAGTGCTAGATTCAATTCCTAGTCCAGCCATGTGATCTTAGGGGGTAGGTAGATCCCTCAACTCAAGGAGGAAAATCCCCAACTTCCCCAAGGATATCCTGGCGGTTGAAACTCTCCAAGAATATATAAGCAAGCTTTCTAATGGTGAAAGTATGGATGAAGGGGAGAATCACAACTGTTCTATGTAGGATCTTATAAGTGGTGCTAGAACAGATATTTTGAAGCAAGAGACCTATGATCTCATAGGGGAGAAATCGCTGAAGCTATCATCACCCGTGATCGTGGACCTTTTGAGCAAGGATTAGACAAAGGGGATTTGACGAAACTGATGCATTCAGATTCACGCACAAAGTTACTCCGTCATTGTCCTAGTTAATATAATTTGCTTGGCCTTTTTTCTTTCTAATTTGTGTTCAATTTCACATGAATTTGTCTCTTTAGTAGATAGACCTATTTCAAACTAATTTTGATAGAGTAGGAAGTGGTTGTACTTTTGTTTGTCTACAGGATCCATCAAGGAGCGAAGATTGGAGCTCAACTCGAGCGCGTGGAAAAACTTCTAGTACTTCTTTTTTTCTTCCTCCTCACACACTAGTCCACCTAGATATAAAAGGAAGTTAGTGACCATGATAAGTAATCTCTCTGTCTTAGGGTTAAGAGTCTAGCTCTTTGAGGAGACTCCACCGTCTCTAGAGATTTTCCTTCAACAAAGGTAAATTTGTGATATTTTTCCGAAATGAATGGTTGGTGTGGTTTCATTGCACTAATGTTTGAAGTCGCCATTGATCATTATAAGTGTTAGAATCCATGAAGGCTCTCTCTCACATCCTTATTGGTCTTGGTCGAAGGGTTTTCATTATGTCTTAGAACTGCCATCCTTATTGGTCTTGGTTGAAGGGTTTTCACCGGTCCATTACCGGCTGCCCCATCAAAGACATTCTTACCACCACCATACCTGTTTGTTGTTATGGGGTCGCCTGTTCAATCTCTTTGTGTCACCGTAAGACATCACTGTGCATTGTTCATGGGTTTGTTCATGCTATTGATGTTGTACAAAGAGGGTTATGATGGTTGTTATGCCAAAGGGCTTGCTTAAGGTTTATTTCTATTTCTACCATTTTATCTCAACATTCTTCTATTGATTGGGAAAACCATGAGGGTTGTACCCTGCGGTGTTATAAGTGTTTTTACTGGACCAAACTGAAGCCCTTGCTCCTCTCTTCATAGTCTCCACCTATCAAGAGAATAGTCACCATGTCTACGAAGTTATTTGTGGTACACCCTGTGTGTCCAATCATTTATAGTTTCGGAGGTTCTTACCCAATGTTGGGGATCAACTCTAGTATCCATGTGTTGGTTTACATGGAAAACACTTGATTACTCAAAGCTCGGTTTTGATAAAGGAACTCAAGCAGGTCAGCGTTGGAAAAAATGTATTGATAATATGAGTTGGTGGTACGTCAGACAGTTGTTCTATCATCGTTGGTCATCTCTGCTGGATTAGTGTTGATAGTGGCTTTGGTTATTGGTATTTAGTCACCGCAATTGGTTATTATAATAGTCAAATTGATCAACTTAGTATGGTTAATTGGTTGATTGAGAAATGTGATTGAATACATGGTTGTTGTCTTTTACATTGTAATTATTGAATCATTAACCCAACATTAGTTTTAATTGATTAATTCACATGCTTCCATGTTGATGCATGGATATGTGTGGCTCTTCCTACAACATGTTAGGGTTGAGTTAATGATTTTTGTGACTATGTGTTTTAAATTGCCAATTGGGATTATTGCAATCATGGTAATTATGGCATGCCATCCATTATATATGCTATGGATATTATTAATTGCTTCTATCGAGAGGGTCACGGACTTTAAACAATATGGTTTTGTTGTAATTTGATCAATTTGTAAGATGAGATCGAGCATATTGTTGTTGCTTCGTTGTATTGGATTGATATCCTATCATTGTGGATGTTTAGATTCTAAGTAGTTGGACCTGTATAGTCACATAAATGATCTTGTGTTTTTTTCGAGTGGTCTGTGTATTCCACTACATAGTATGAGTTGAAATGGTGATTATCGTGTTTAAATGGCAAGTCATGATCTTTGAAATTAAAATATTGATGGTTGTATTTGGCTATCCGTTATGTGCATTGACAAATATCATGCATCAGGAAAGCATAGATAGTCACGTGCTCCCCATGACAAGATAACTTCATTAAAAATTTAATTATTAAATGAAATAAAGGATGAAATCGAGTAATTCCATTTTTTGTGTATGTATTTGATAATTGAAATAATTCGTGAGTAGTGGTTGATGAGCTAACATAGTGGAAATAAGTGATTGTGTATTTATTTGGGAATTGTTTTAAAACATTAAAATGGACAATGAGAAGAAAAACATAACCTCCCATGCCTTTTGTAGGATGGTATTGTCTTTTTTTGGTGACACTGTGTTAAAGTTCTGATTACAAACAATGAGCAAGTTAATGCACATAATTGATTGAATTATACACAATGGTTTTTTCATTTGATAACAATGATTATTTCGTTGGTGTTATTTTCACGGTTGATATAGAATGATTTTATGAATAGTATCCACTCTCTTTCCCCACAATTATTTCACTTTTGCTAATTACAATCCCCTCAGCCTCTCTCCCACATTCATTTTTCAATTCCTATTCTTAAAATTTAATGACAATTAGGAAGAATTATGTATTGAGGTAGTTTGAAATCACAGCTCGGTTGATCAATGATATTTTTTGTATTTGGTTTGAATTACAATTGATTGTTTGTTTCTTCGAGCAGTAACCATTTTCTTTTCCCCCTCAGATCCCCTGTGACCTTTTGTTCACCCCCTACTCATTAACAATACTCAAACAATTTGTATGGATTGGATTGTATGAGTCCTGATATGTTGTTGAGCCAAAGTCTATTTCATATTTTAAGGAGTTGTCATGTATGGTTGTAGCAAGGAACCATTTGCTAATCAATCATGCATGGAGGAATGATCTTTTTCAGTCAAGGTAGCCATCATGAAGAGGTAACCAAGGAGAGGTGATTGGATCAGAGGCCCAAGAAGGCCAAGATTCTCCATACACTTTGATGTTGACTCCCAAGAGTTAGCCAGCTATTTTGTGTTGTATTTCTTTCAATTGGATTGGGCAAGAGTGGTCCAACCTAGGGGCCCCTCGAAGGCCTCCTTTCCAATTTCCACAAGCCCTTGGTATTCCCTTGTTCCCTCATGTCTCATTGCAACCTGAGGTTCCTAAAACAATGGATGGAAATATATTTTCCACACGATAGTCTCCCAACATCGTGTTTAAAAATTCAATTTGTCCCTTACCTTCCCCCTACTTATCAATCGTATTATCCAAGTTGCACCTCGGCTCCACCTCACCACTTCATTCCTCTCTCATGCTAGCAAAAGGTTGAAAATCGAGGCCCACCACACAATGAAGGAAAAAAGCCATTATCAGCCTCCCCTTTCCTCACCCTCCAATGGATCTGATAAATCTATGTCTTCCTGGATGCATTTGAGGGACGACATTCTCATGTGATCAACGATTAGGCCTAAAGGATCAACAAGATCCAAAGGAAAAATTCAGAGAAATCAAAGGTGACATCAAAAGAATCAAGGAAAGATTGTATCCTCGTGAGTGGAAAATATGGTTTTTGAGTTTTATTTTATTTATTGTTGATAAAAGTTGACTTCAAAAGTTTTGGACAACATGTTTTCTTTGGATATATGAGTAATGTATTTTATAATTTCAAATATCAATGAGATAAATTGTCAAATATGAATGTGATGATGGGAGTCACAAGGAGGAGTGTTTTTCTTATTTAAATAGTTATGTTATGATTGTCAAGAGCTAAAAGGAGTCACAAGGGTCCCACCTAGTTATTATTTATTTTAAAACCCTATTATGATTTATTACTTTCACCCCTAACTAAAAAGTTATTGAGTTTTTTATTAACTTTAACTAATGAAGTAGTTCAACTACTTCAACCACTCCTAATTTTCTTAAAGGAAAAAGGAAAAGCAGGAACAAAAGGGATAGAAGGAGAAGCATACACCAAGGTTGGCTCTTTGAGTTTATGTTGGAGATAGTTCAGCTTTCATTCATTCCCACTCTATCACAAGCCTAATTATTTTTATGATAACATGGTCTTATAGTAGACAACAATATTCAAGGCTAAATCATATCATTCAGACACTTGTTTTCAAAGGTGTTGATCTTCTCCTTTGATAGTTTGTGTAGACTTGTATGTTCTAGAATTAGTTTTCATGATTGACAAAGGCTATTGTGCGTAGGGTCGAGTGGGCAACAACATGTGGAAAGTTGATCCATCTTTTAAAGTTCATTTTTTTCTCAATGAGATCCTTTGTATAGTTCCATCGTGGGACATCTAAGTTTGACTTTGTCCAAACTTTCACAAAATTTGTAAAGAGAATGACCACAGAATTGGAATGTTACATGATTTATTTATGTCTCATCTATCTTCATTGTCATCTTGGTGTCTTCGCTTCCCTACATTTATTTCAACGATTGTTATAATAAGAAAATTATACAAGTAATGAATTTTCCAAGAAGATTTTATTTATAAAAAGACTAGCCTAAGAACTTGTAATCACCACTTGTGAGTTAGGATTTTATTTTGATGGCTATAAACATAAGGTGACATTCCTTGCTATTTTTCTTTAGCCAAATAGAATCTGAAAATGCTTGAGTAACATCATTTCACATCTTTTCCTCAAAATGTATTTAACGACCATAATTAGGGAGATCTCTCGATAATCTTCTGCCACTTTATACTCACTATCATTGAAAAATATCTATTTTAAGATATTGATTCTTTTACTATTTTACTTTTAATGATTGTTCCCATTGCAAGGCAACCCAATATTGAGCACACTTTTCAAGATCGCACTAACATTGCTTTGAACTTGATTAACACCATTTTAGACACTACCAATACTCGTGGTGAGATTAATCATTCTTGGGAAGCAATTGAGAGAGATATTAGTTCCCAAGAACGTTAGAAGCTAGATGTAGACAATGTAGAAATCAGCAGTAACCTTCTTGTTCCTTCAGCTTAGCCTTTCTTTCATGTCCTTAGACTCTCGTGGTTCTCTAGAAGAAGAAGAGGTTTTATCACCCTAAATTAATCCTATTGTTGAATATGAAGAAGGAACGCTAGAAGAGACACCCAACAAAGTGCTCTAAGGAGAAATTGCCTCGACTCTTCAAGATTCGTCTTTTTATCCTTCATCTATCATCCACAAGATGACATCTAGTGGTGGATTTGGTGGTACAGGAGGTGCTTCATCCTCTAAGGCTTCATCTTCATCAGTGATTGGCAGCTTATATAGCCAAATCTACATTCCATTCAATCTACCACAACCCACCAAAGTCATTAAAAGTATGGGATTTTTCAATTTGAAGAAGACTCCATAACCACACCATGGCATGTGTTCCCTTCCCTCTTAACCTAGCACCTACTATGTGTCCACTTCCTAAATTCAAAGAAAAATCTCCTGTGGTTTTCGTGGGAATACTTTGTCACTACAAACAAACACATAGTGGCATTTTCTTATGCTTGTCACAACATAGGAGCCAATGACAATGATAATTTCATGCACTTATTCACAATTCCTTGGAGGGAAAGGTTGTGACCGATTTCTTGACCTTCCTCCCAATATTCTCATTTCCACTTGGGAGGAGTTAACTACTAGTTCAGATCCACTTATGGGCAATCTAAAATTCCAGCCAAGATGTTATGGGAATACAATATCATCTATAAGGATGGTGAAACCATAAGTCCTTTCAACTTGTGTTTCACTAAGTTATACAATCGCATCCCCTAACTCATCTTCTCATTCGACCTTAGAACCAAGCTGCTTTGATGCATTATTACAATGAATTACCTTCCCCCACCGTCATAGGTTTGAGGAAAAATCCATTGAAAATATCGGTTCTGCTTCCCATACTTGTTTAGAGTAAGAAGAACAACCTGAAAGAACAGGTCTTCCTCAAGGACAATCGGTTAAACAAACATACATGTCTCCCCCCGAGTCAACTAGTATAAGAAATGAATAATCATATGATAGTATTCGAGCGAAAGGGGACTATATCACCTATCATCCTTGGAGCTTCATCCTCTTCAACACCCCCCTCTAGAAATCCATTTGAAAATAATTTTAGCCTAAAGATATCTCGGGTTTGGTGTAACTTTTGCAAGGAACGCCATGAGGAATCCACATGTGTGGTAAGGAAGAGTGTTATAGATAATATCTTTGGTAAAAGACCATAAACTATTATTGTTGTCCTAGATTTCATAGATCGAGAAGATGTCATGATCAATAATACTAGGAACAAAGCCTATTCTCCCAAGGCAAAATTTTACCCTCCCCACAATTCTTCTAGCCCGAACGCCACTCCTCTCACTCACGCTATTGTTCGTGTTCCTAAGGTTCCCCGACATGAACAACTTCCCTCTCCTCTTCCAAGTATAATATCTTGAATCAGTTGGACAACATCAAAGAATATGAAACCCTTCTAGACATGGTTGTCGCCCCTTAACAACAGATGCATCTGAAAATACCCATGGAAGGAAAATCTTTTGTTGTAGCTAATATTTTTGAAGAGGTAAATGAATAGGATTCATCTTTAAATAAAGTAGGTGTACATAACTTTAGTTACCATGTAAAAAATCCTTTTACATTTAAAGATTATGGATAAGATCACGCATTGTTGCCTCATTGATGGCGTTCAGTCTAAGTGTGATGTCGAATATTATTATGGAAGATCTAGAGGCTAAATGAAAAATGCTAGAAGCATGCTCTTCTTATAATAGCCTACAATAAACAACCATAGATGAGATTAAAGATGTAACCATAGTTTTGTACACACACTCAAATAAGGACACCCCTTAGTATTTAGGTAATTGATATTCTCAGAAGAAATTACTCAATCATCTTGGGAAGAGATTGGAAAGCCTTAAATGTGTGGATACCTCTCACTGGATGGAACACATTTATCCGCTCCTCTAACGGTAAAAAATTTATAGTCCTTAGAGAGGGAAGGATATCACCCTATGAGAGCTTCCTACGTTCTAGTGTAAACTATATTGAAGAGGAACTAGGAGTGTATTCCATATTTTCTGAGGAGGATAAAATTCCCTAGGAACAAATCACTTAGATGATGGTATGTGGCACATGTAACTTTGATGGTTCATGCCTAATGAAGGTAAGAGAGTTGAGCATTATATTGATTTCTCCTATAGGAAAAAATCAAATTTTCTTATAGGTTAGAGTTTGTTTGAACAAACACCGATTTTGAATCTTTGTTATTGGGCATTGAGAATGCCTATAATCTTGGTTGTGGTCACCTCGTTTTTGGGGGATTCTCGGGAGTTTGTTGTGAATCTTGTAACGTAAAATTTACTCTCCTAGCAACAAGTTGATAAACGATACACCCAAATGTTTGGGAACTTATTCAATCCTATTTCCTTTCAACATCACTCATGTTAAGAGGGAGTTGGATTTAGTGGCTGATCGGTTAGCTGTCTTTGTAGCCTATCCCATTAGGAAACTTTGGCCACACAGTTCTGATTGTACTTTTCAATCTCTATATATCGTCCACATATCCATAACAATATGGAATCTTGGTAGGTCTTCCCTAATGATGAGAACATTTTTTCTTCATTCAAGATGAACCTCTAAGCCCAAAGGAAAATTATATCCATAGAAGACAAAAAGATCTTGGTACCCAACTCTAGAGAGTTCATTTCATCGAGTGATGCAAGAAATAAAGAGAAACAAAAAGAAGAAGGTAAGAAGGAAGGTGGGTGAAACTGTTCCGAACATTGGGCACTCAAATCTTCAAGGAATTTTAAAATAAGTGTCCAATGTTCTGATAAAGAAGAAATGAAGTTGGCTAAGCTACTTGTGTATTTCAAGATGTTTTTCTTGGTCTGAGGATCTTCATGGTTTTGATCCCAGCATTATACAACATGTTATCCCCATCAAGGAAGGCATGAAACTAGTTAAGCAAAAACTAAGACCCAAGACCTCCTCGTGATTTAAGGCAACTTTTCAAAGGGAGTTGGAAAAAATCTTAAAGGATGGAATAATTTTTCCAGTCCACTCTGAATGGGTTTCCAATCGGGTACCTCCTTCAAAGACCACTGATCATATTAGAACCCGAATTAATTTTTTCACTTTTAGTCATGCTATTATTAGAAATCCTTTTTCTCCTCTTAATATGGAAAAGATTCTGCAATAGGTTGTAAGTTCACAGATGAGGCCCTTACTTGTCAATTTTTTGGGTTAAAATAAAATCAAGGGTGGCCAGCACATGCTCACAAAACCAACTTTTAATTAATTGGGGTACCAAGGACTTATAAATGCCTACTTTCTCTCGGCTTACCCGATGCAAGTACCGCTTAAAATACCTATATGGACAACTCTTGATGAATTGATCAATATCGATATATATATCTTGATGATCTGATTGTACATGTTAAAGGGTTGATTATTACCTCGAGTTCCAAGTGTTATTTCCGGTCTATTCAATATTTCTTTTGTCTTGGATACTAAATCTTGCATTCTAAAGGATTTACAAGAGAAAATGTTTTACTACAGCACTAATGGTTCTCACCGTTATTTACATGGGAACAATCGCAAAATGCTTGATTTTCTCTCAGACTAGTAACCTAGCTTTGGTTTCAATTTTGCACTATTTTCTTTCTACTTCACAGTAGTTTGAATTGATTGCTTTAAAACATTTCCTAACGCTTTACATTCGTCATTTTATTGTCAGTTATTTTAATTTTGCATTTTACTCGGCCATGATTTTGTTGCTACCTTTAGTTAATTACCTAAATAAGATGTTGATCAATTCTTCTTCCACAGTTGTCACTTTGAAAGATGTGTTGGTCAATACTCAACTTGTTACAACACCAATGACAGCTCGAAGAATTCTTGAAATTGCATCGCCTTAACGGGTCAGTTCTAAAAAAGTTTCTTTGATTATCTCTCGCTTCTTATTTCATGTTCTTCATCCATTTGATAATTTAAGAGAGCAAGTCCATAAATTTTCTCCTTGAAGTTAAAAGTAGATTCCAGTTGAATGATTACGCATACAGTGGTAAAAACCCCTTATACTTAACACTTTTCATGAGTTGCCACCACCTCTTGGCCATTTTTCATTAAATCCACTCACTGCTGCATAATCTTCTTGGTTATATCTACTTGACCTGCAAAATCATGAGTTTTAAGTTCTAATATGTTGAAAACATTTCCTAAGGCAGCCTGCTCCTTTGCTGACTCCATTAAAATCGCAATGAGGATTTTTTTCCCGAAAAGTATTGCTAAATCCTATTATTCTAAGCTAACAAGATATATAATACTAGTAGGTGGGAATCCCTTTATAGATTTGGAGATAATATTTGGTTCTTATTTCATGTTTATGTTGTTGTTCGACACTGCTTACATGGTTCTACATGATTAATGAAATCTTGGTTTTATTTTCAATGGATAGGGCCTGTTATTTGTTGGTTATAATTGCGACAAATGAATGATGGGTAAGGCATGTTATGTTTTGTTTCTGTTTCTCTAAGCTCTATTTTCATGATTATGATGACCTATGATTATCCATTGTTACCTTTGCTATCTATTCCTGGATTCATTATTGTGATACTTGCACAAGATTCATGTTAGTAACAACACATAAGAGCAATTGAAAAGGGATAAGAGCAATTGAAAAGAAATAAAGAAATATGAACAAAATCCACAAAAGGAAGAAACTAGACTATACTAATATGCTACACTATATGCATTGGAATTAAAAGGATTGTTGTTAGTCCTAGTTAACAAGGTTAGTGGCTATATGATTTATTGTCTTATATGGAAAAACATGTGATGCGCGCTATGGTGTGGTTGGAAGTAGTTAATGTGACATAGGGTGGTGCTTTGGCAAGTAGTGGATGTTGGTTTCGATGCATGGTTTAATTGAATGAATTAATGGATTAGTGGGTTGGCGTGTAAGAAGGAATTTAATTACTTGAGTTTGGAGGCGACGTGCATTTACTGCATGTCACTCCATACCCCTCCCACTGGCCATCACCCTGGCTTGGCTATTGTCAATTGTGTTTGTTGTGGTTAAGCTCTGATTTTCAAGAAGAGGAAGAATTGCTCGGCCAAGCTCACGTTTTTAAGGTTTTCGTGGTTACAGGTATGTCTTTTCACCATCCATGAACCCACTCTAGTTATGAAATATATATTGGCTCGATAATGTATGGGTCTGTGCTTTCCTTAAGTCTAGCAACTGTGTAAATTTGTGATATTTTTCTGGAATGAATGGTTTGTGTGGTTTCATTGCAATAATGTTTGAAGTCATAGTTTCATTGATCATTCTGAGTGTTAGAAGCCATGAAGGCTCTCTGTCATCCTTATTGGTCTTGGTTGAAGGGTTTTCATTCAGTCCAGATTGGATGGTTGTCTCTGTGCATTCTTATCACCATACCCAGTCATTTGCTATTATGGGGTTTGTTGGGTTTGAAACACTTTGTGTCACTGCGTATCGTTTAACTTGGGCATGGGTTAGTTCATGTTACTGATGTTGCACAGTAGGTTATGATGGTTGTTATGCCAAAGGGATTGCTTAAGGTTGATTGCTATTTCTCGGCTCTATTTTATCTCATCATTCTTCAGTTGAATGGGAAAACCATGAGGGTTATACCTTGCATGTTCTAAGTGTTGTTACTGGACCAAACTGAATCCCTTTCTCCTATGTTCATAGTCTCTCCTATCACATGAATTGTCACGATGTCTGCGAATTTATTGGTGGTATGCCCTGTGTGTCCACCATATAGTCTCGAAGGTTCTCACCCAATGTTGGGGATCGACTCCAGTCTCCATGTGTTGGTTCATAGGGTGAACCCTTGATAACTCAAAGATCAATTTTGATAAAGGGAACCCGTTATGTCCTATTGAATACATGGTTGATGGTTATGAGTTGGTGGTGCATCGTCAACAATTTTCTATCGTTGGCTCGTCTCTGTTGATTATGTTGATAGTGGTTTTGGTTATTGGTATTTAGTCACTACAATTGGTTATTATAACAGTCAAATTGATAAGCTCGATTTGGTTAATTGGTTGATTGGAGAAATGGGATTGAATACATAGTCATTGTCTTTTAAATTGTTATTATTGAATTGTCAACCCAACATTATTTTTAATTGATTAAGTCACAACGATGCTTCATGTGTGATGCGTGGATATGTGTGGCATTCCTACAACATTTTAGGTTGAGTTAATGATTGCTGCGACTATGTGTTGTAAATTTCCAAATGGGAGTATTGCAATCATGGTAATTATGGCATGGCAATCCACTGTATATGCTATGGATATTATTTAATTGTGCCATTAGAGAGAGTCATGGATTTTTAAACAATATGGTTTTGTTGCAATTTGATCACTTTGTGTGATGAGATTGGGCATATTGTTGTTGCCTCGTTGTATTGGATTGATAGCCCATCATTGTGGATGTTTAGATTCAGAGTAGTTGGACATGTACAGTCACATAAATGCTCTTATGTTTTGTTGAGTGGTCTATGTATTCCAGAACATAGTATGAGTTGAAATGGTGATTGTTGTCTGTGTGTTTAAATGGCAAGTCAGGATCTTTGCAATTAAAATATTGATGGTTGTATTTGGTTGTCCGTTATGTGCGTTGATGAATATCATGCATCGTAGAAGAGATAGGCACAGGTTCTATGACAGTATAATCTCATTACAATTTAATTATTAAATGAATTAAAGGATGAAATCGGACACGATTTTTGTGTCTGTATTTGATAATTGAAATAATTTGTGGGAAGTGATTGATGAGTTGACGTTGAACAAAGTGGAAATAAGTGACTGTGTATTCATCTGGGAATTGTTTTAAAACATTAAATGGAAAATGAGAAGAAACATAACTTTCTTAGAGGTTGTTGTGGGATGCATATTGCCTTGTTTTGGTGACACTGTGTTAAATATTTGATTACAAACAATGATCAAGTTAATGCACATAATTGATTGAATTATACACAATAGTTTTTCCATTTGATCACAATGATTATTTGGTTAGTGTTATTTCTTTTTAAGGTTGATATAGAATGGTCTTATGGATTACTTAATTAATTTTATGAACAGTATCCTCTCTCTTTCGCTACCATTATTTCTCTTTATGTTAATTACAACCCCATTGCCTTCCCACATTCATTTTCCACTACCTGTTATTAAAATTTAATTACAGTTAAGAAGAATTTTGTATTGAGGTAGTTTGAAATCGCAGTTTCTTGGTTGGATCACAGTGATATTTTATTTGGTTTTCATTACAGTTTATTTTTTGTTGTCTTTGAGCAGTAACCATGTTTCGTTTCCCCCTCACATATCCCAGGACCTTTTTTTCACCCCCTACTCATTGACAACAATTAAACAATTTGTATGGATTGGATTGCATGAGTTTGATATGTTGTTGAGCCAAAGTCTATTTCATATTTTTATGGAGTTGTCATGTATGGTTGTAAAGGAACTATTTTCTAATCAATCATGCATGCAGGAATGAGATTTTTTAGCCGAGGTAGCCATGGCAGAGGAAACCAAGGAAGAGGTAATTGGAATAGAGGCCCAAGAAGGCCAAGATTCTCTATACACTTTGATGTTGACTCGCAAGAGTTAGGCCAGTTATTTTAGGATAGATTTTTCAATTGGATTTGGCAAGGAGTGGTCCAACCTAGGCATGAAAGGCCCCTTGTAATGTCCCCGACCATCAACCCACTTGTCGGGCAACGCTACTATGCAGAAACATTCTCATACTTATGTAGTATGCACTTAAATGAAGTTAAATGGCTTAATAGAGTAAACATATAATTACTGCTAACATACAAAATTAATGGAATCAATAGTAATATCATTGCAACAAAATACATGATAATATTGCAAGCATCACAGACATGCATTTTAATTGAATTTAAAGACATGCATATACTTATATTTGAAACTATAGTAACTCCACTAACCATGTGCAGACCTTCCACAAACCTCCCATTTTTAGACCATGCTGCTCATCACGCTCAGCAGTGGGTCACCCCCGAGCTGGGACTAAGCTCCACCCAAGGTAAGGGAATCCTAGACTAGGCTGAGGTTACAGGAAAACTGCACAGAGCAACCAAAAGGATTCTCTCTAGGAGCCTTCTTACGCCCACTACTCACAGACTCTCATTCCCCACATGAATGTTCCACCCGAGAGTATACACCTTCACAATCACAGTCCATTGGTGCTTCACCTCCCCTATGGGCCTCGGAAACATGTCAGATCAATAATTCTTATAGCTCCGTAGCTGGTGCTGGACTCTCTATGGAAGAAAACCAGTTCCCTAGCACACTCCCTCACCTAGAGAGAGTTACTCACAGGTCTGAAAACCTGCCTCCTCTACCACGGGCCTGACAGCTCGGTTCTTCCACTAGTTTCCAAATCAATTCCCACAAGGTCAGGATGACAGCAATGAAAACAACTTTGGTTAACTC
>SNQJ01S0045519.1:59063-78113 GCA_010110895.2 Picea sitchensis
TCCTGGCTTCATTGAGAGTCTTACAGGAAGATATGTGAAAAATGAGATCGGGAGAAATAAGACTGCAAATTGTTCCGAGTGCCTCATCCATGCGATTAAAGTACTTGGATTTTTCTATGGTTGATGTCGGCTCTGTATTTGTATTCATGGTTAACCTGTACAACCCTCTGTATCAGAGATGTATGGCTATTTTCTTCTTCCATGAAAAATAGTTGTAAGGTGTAAGAATGAATTCTTTTTTGGAATTCCATCTTTCCGTTGTCTTCAATCTTAACAGTCCGACAACTTTGATAGCATGTAAATGTGTTGAAACTGCACAGTAAATATAGCTAAACAATAATACACACATTTGCAGAGAGAATTGGAGAAAGAAGAAGAAGGAGGAAAATAATAGAATAATTCTCATTAACCGTTGTGAATAATGAATAATTTACACATGATATACTTTGTATAACTCAATGAGTTCGACTTGAGGGTAACCAATGTGCCATAGTGGTGGTCTAGAGTGATCTGGACACACACCAACAGTTATAGGAGTGAACTGTCATCTATTCTAGTCTCTCAGGCAGTTACGGGAGTAAACTGCCACCTAGTTGAGTTAACTAGTCAACTAGTCTTTAGTTAACTGACTGAACAGAGAGTAGTGAGGAGGTAACTCAGGGAATCAAGGCTAATGCGCCACTTTGGTGATGATCCCAAGGCAAGGTCTAATTAGCATGGTGATGATCCCAATGTTGCATGGTGATGATCCCAATGAAACATCTAAACTCAACTCAACTAGTCAAACTGAAGTGTCAACTGAAAGAGAATATTCTCCAGGTGGAATATTCTCCAGGTGAAATATTCTCCCCTAAAATATAGGACACTAAATAATGACTAATTATGACTAATAAAAAAGGAATAAACTTAGGAAAAATAAATCCTAGGTGTGTGTGAAGTAAGTAACTCCAACACACATTGTAGATCTGTAGGTTGCGTGCAGACTGCTGAACCAAGGACGGGATCATACTAGGAGGAGCTGAGGTGGAAGCATGGAGGTCATTTTCGTTCCTATAAATCTTGGAGCAGATCTGAAGCAGGAGGAGTGAGGCCATGGAGAAGGATCTCTTTCTGATCCATGGAAGATTGTGGGGCCACCAAAAAACAAATATCCGCCGTCCGTGGAAGAGTCATAGGTGGAGCGAGATCCGAACTCCCTCTCATCTTGCTGGTCACGTTGTTGTACCTGTTCGAGATAGTGTTGATTTTGAGGTGATATCCGTCCACAAAAAATTAGACATCCGATGAGAATTTCTAGAGGTCCATTTTAAATGACAAGGTAGACAAGACGAAGGTTGCAGAGAAGAAGTTTCCACTGTTGGTTTAGTCATTTCCAATGTAGGGAGAGATCGTTGTCGATCTAGCTCGGCAGGAGCATGGATTCAATATGAGTTGGCGGGATCCCAGAGGAAAGTTATGTCCAGGAGATGTTGAGGCAGGTTCTGTCCAGGAGACACGTGAGGTAAGTTTTCAACAAGCCTGTGTGCTAGACGTGTTCCGGTGGAGGCGTGAGGCTGCAAATTGCATGAAGAGTTGCCTGTTTAGAGGCAAAAAGTAGAGGGAGGGCATCCTTTGAGGAGGGCATCTTTGTTCCAAGTACTCCCAGAGAACAAACGTTGGATAGATAGGTTTGTGTGTATAAGTTTAGTCAAAATGTATGGAAATTCGTGGTCTCTGTGTGGGATATTGAAAGGGCTCAACGTAAATGGGTCTTGTGTTGAAGAAATTTCCACATGGTGGAGACAAGTGCGAGAAAAGGGGGATCTAGAGCTTCGTTCATAATTTGCTTGTGCCCGCTGATATGGAAAATTGACAGTAGAGGCCATGAGTGAAAATCAATCGTGAGCGGTCGTGAGACATGTGCAGATCGCATGGATGTTGGTCTGGTAGTAGCCATGATGGATAAAACGACGGAAGTAGAGACCAGTTGGGTGGAAGGACACAGAGAACCCACGAACATGTTGATTGTTCATCCGCAGAGGAAAGCCAAAGAGGGGAGTCGTCGACACATTCTTTCTTGCGTGAGGAGCCGCCAGTATGAAAGGAGACCTTGGACTCGATGTGTGACGAAACAAAGGTGGATCTGGACTGGTGAAGGGTCGTGTGGTAATAGCACAGACGAAGTGTCGGAAACAAACGACGTGGAATCTTTATCGTGTGATGGTTTTGTCGGTTGGCTCACACTTAACAAGTGGAGTATCTATCATGTGATGGTTTTGTCGATGGGCTCACAGTTTGAGATTTATTCATCTCATTGACATTATTGATATAAGTATGTGCGGTTGACTTAAGGAAGACTTCAATTAAATGGAAGTGATAATGTATTGGTGGCATTTGTAAGTGTAAGTAAATGGAAATGGAAATAAAAATGGTATACGATAAAGGGGCGATGGTAAAGTCATTAAGTCCATTGTGAGTGAAATTTTATTTTTAATGGAGTTGAAATTTTTATTATATGTAAATGGGCATATGGTTGTAACCCTAGGTTATTGGGTCATCTATCAAAATTCTAGATATAGATTTAGGTAGACCAAATAAGGGTGGAGGCATGTCTGTTTGGGTTAATATTTACTCGGTAAATGAGTCATGAGTTAAACTTTGTCTTCGGTCAACAGTGGTGGGTATCAGGTCTATGTTTTTTGGTTTCCCATGGTATGGTGCCCATGATATTACATGTAATGAAGCCTATTCAAAGTCTAAGCGAAACTCCATTGTAAATGGGCCTAGAGGTAAGTGAAAAACATTTACTTGGCTTGCTTGTCCGGATTTGGTCAAGGGAATGTTCATGTCAAGGTGGAGCATTGAGACTCCACTGTAAGGTGCCTGGAGGTGAGCGACGAAGGAACATTTGGCAATCTTGGTCGGATTTGGTCAAGGTTTCAAATGTTATATTTGAGGTGGAGCACTAAAGGTGTTCATAATCACAACATTAGATTTGTTTGCAAGCTCAAGTAATCATTGTATGGCATGAAACTTGAGCAGGAAAATTTATACAAGATGTTTGATTCCTTCATGCTGAGTCAAAGATTTTAAGGGGTAGGTATGACCATTTTGTATATGGTACATTTATTACCTAGATGTTATTTGTTGACGATATGCTTGTAGCAAGCAGAAGCATTGTTAAGATCAACAACTTCGCTCAGTTGGCTTGTACATTAGAGATGGAGGATCTGGGAGTAGAAAAACAATCTTGAGCATGGAAATACACATAGACGACATTGATGGTAAGCTTTTGGTTATCACAGTAGGAGTACATAGAAAATATACTCATGAAATTCAGTATGAATAATGTGAAACTAGTAAAAAAAAAATATTCCTTTATCTTTCCATTATAATATTTCTTCAGGTTTATGTCGAAATAATGAAGAAGAAAAGGGTTATATGTCTTGTGTATCGTATGCTATTTGGAATTATAAAGTTTTCAATGAGATGATGTGATATTTCACATGTAGTTGGTGTTGTTAGTGGTCACATGACAAATCCATGTAAAGCGGTGAAATGGGTGCTTTGGTATTTTAGAAGCAAGAGTATCACCTACTTTTGGCTTGCAAGAAAGGTGATAGGACAAGGCATGGGGTAAATTGATTGTCAAGGTGGAGATTGTTGAAACTGTGACAACCAATTTAGGATAAGGTTGTTCAATTGTTGTCTATTGTTTAGGCTTGTTGAAACAAATTTACTAAATTAGGTTGGAGGAATTAATGAATTAGTTTCATTGTAACTATGGGAGAATTTTTTTAAATATATGTGCCTAAGAGGAAGATAAGGTGCCATGGCTTCAAGCCCTCTCAGGGCTACTGGTTGTAATCTTTGTTTCATGAGTAATAAGATGTTGTTGTCATTGTATCGTGGATGTTTCCCCTTTAAGGGTTTTTACCACATAAATTCATTCTCTTCTTATGTGATTGTTGTGTTTGCCTATTGGTCTCTAGTTTTCTATTGCTGTAAATTAATTTATGTGGGTACACAACCCAACAACATGCAGATGAGAAACAACGAAGATGGACGAAAATAGATATAGAGGGAGGAGGGTAAATGGCGTAGTCACCTTTCACTTTTTCATTGGTTCAGTGGATGAATATACATAATTGTGTTTTGAATAATGAACCCATAACCTCTTCATGCCAATTAAAACTAGTAATTGTGCGTTAAAAAAACATGTTTTTGTTAATCTCATGAGGTTGAAATGATTTATTTTCAATTCAATTTGAAAATGAGAAACTCAAAACTTAATGATAAACTCAAATTTTTTTATGGAGTAATTTTCAATTATATTTATTTTTAAGAATTTGTAGAAGAAGAACATTTTCTACTAGTGAATCCAAGAAATTACATGGGAAATGGTAAAGATTACAAAGAATTTTTCGAACAGATATATATTGCATACTGGTTTTAAGATAGATAACCTCAAGGAAAATGCATTTGATTTATTTGTGGTATGTAGGAGAATCTATGGATAATACTTAATGTGGATAATGAAAGCTCTGATATTATATGAAGAGAAATAAACATGGGAGAGAAATAAAATAAACAACAAAGAATATAGAAACACATAAATCATGCAGGTCCTAGCCCAACCAAGTGAGCCTTCACCATTAAACTCTTGGCACATTAGAATGGAGTATCATTAGTCTTTCAAATACTTTCATAACATGACCATGGGTCACCAAAACCACTATTGTTCACCTAAAAACTTTAACTCTTTCACAGAGTCAAGTTTAACCTAACATTTCTCGTAGTAATCCCCCTCAAAGATTAAAACTAGGGAATCTTTCATACTCCCCCTCAAAGTTTATAACCAAGGTATATAAGAATCTGACATGTCCCACCCCCTCTTTCATCCCTTTTCACCTAGGTCTAAGTCTGTATCTTCCATACTCCCTCTCAAAGTTTATAACTAGGGTATCTAAGAATCTGGTGTGCCCCTTGCCTGTCACCGCCTGCCACCCATAGTCACCTAGGCATAAGTCTAGAATTCACCAGTAACGATGTCTTATAGTCATATGCCCATTTACATGCAATAAATATTTTCAACTCCATAACAATTTTTTTTATTGTTGTTATCGTGATACTTATCCCACCATCCTCTCACCTTTCCATTACTCATCTTTAGATTCCACCATCCTCTCACCATTAATGAAAATAAAATCCAAACCATAACTATGCACTAGGTCATTGAGGTCATTCAAAATCATCATCTAGACACACTTCCACACCTCCTGCTAAAATATTGGTGTGATCATCTCCAAAACTAGTGCCATAATGCAATCTAATGATCTAGTGATTTTCCTTGCCGCAGTTGAATTCCATTGCTTGAGCCTCAATCACATTCCTTCTCTCTATTCATGGCTCCCATCATCAAATGACTCTATCTCTCTCCATGAATCCCATCATCAAACGAATCTAGCTAGAGAGTCTAAGATTTCCTTTCTCTAATACAACATGAAATCTCAAATACCACATGAAAATAAATAAACATGGGATATGTTATCCCCCACTTTTAGGGATAACTAGGAGATCATGTCTTGAGGCCCACAGGTCCTAGACATGGAGTACTGAGAGCCGGATCGACTTTAGCATGGCCCTGGAGGGCCCATCTTTTCTCCCTTTCAGCACCTCTACTTTGTCAACAGTAGCAACATCCCACACCATCGGCTTGTTCTTGTATCAGAGATGGTTCTTGGTCCATGAGGTAATGAGTCTGGGTATCATGGTATGTGTCACTCTGATCCTCAAAACCTTTGAATATGTGCATATAATTCCTTTTGTTTCTAACAAATGCTTAGACCTTATACTTTCCCACTTTACCATGTATGGGGGGGATGATAGGATGCCCTAGTAAGCCTATTTCTGTAGGTTTTGGATTGCCACTGGGGGGATTTCTGAAAATCCATCGTCTACTTCCATCATAGCACCACTTTTTCATGTTGCTTCCCGCTCATTTATCCCATTACACTTGTCTGGTCACTGGTTGACCTATTATTTGAGGATTGCACCTTACCTCGTGGGAAGAAGGGACTAAAGAACCAGAAGGTAAAATCAAGCTGGCAAAAGATAAAATCCTAAAAAAAAATAAGCCTTGAGATGCTTCTCCCAGGGATCCCTGAGAAAGCAGTAAAAGGATTCTCAACAAGAAACAAGAGTGACCCAATAAAAAAAATAAAACAAGACCTAGTGAGAGGATAGGGGTTCTCATCACAAGCTAGCCTATTAGGTCCATGGGTGCCTAGCAGTATGACACTACTAGAAGTTGGTTACCACACCAGGGTAGTGACTCTTGGTTGCATGGACAAGACAAAGGGGGTCTCATCACGAGCCAGCCTTCTCATTTCTGTGAAGGTACTTGTGGGTAATGCTGCCACCACTGGTCACCACGACAGGGTAGTGTCCCCTGATTAGGTTCTTGAAGAAAAAGAAATAAAGAATAAAGAATAAAAGGCATGAATTGGACTGGAAAAAATTATATCCAGGACATGTGCAACTCACCTTCTACAAAGGAACCCACGGGTAAAACTTTGCATTCCCTTGCTTTCACTGCACCCAATTTCCTGGACATCCCTTATCCATATCACTCACTTACATGGCTTAGATGAAGTCTCTTCCAGAAACTTTCCTCTTCCAGTGGACACTAGCCTAATAGGACGCCCTGTCACTTTCCCCAAACTTATATTGCAGGCTTGTATAATGTCTTTGAGATTTTAACTAGGGTAGTAGGGGTTTTATGCACATGTTTAATAATATTGATGATGACATGTGATTGACATTGCTATGATCCCTGTGACTTATGAGCCCATGGAGGGCGTAGCTATTAATGTGAAGGATCATGCCCGATAGACAGGTACCATGTTGGATAGGTACACATGGGGAGATGATCAGTTCGGACCTCCATGGGGCTGAAGAGCCCACCTGATGGATGTTGAGACCCTAATAGGGGGCAGAGACTGGACAAAGGGGTTTTCACATGACAGAAGGAGGACGTCTTGCAGAGGCACCCCGAAAGAGCTTAACTTAGGGGGGTTGTGCCCTTTTCAGTGCAATGTTGGCCTTGGAAGGCCTGAGACGTCACCCATGAGGTCCATGACATCATCCTTGCTTCATGGACATTTTGGCATATGGAGAGGGCAGTTTGGCATGTCTGGCAGCTTGGAGAATCCCAAGGAGGGCTAACGTCTTGCTCCTAGAGGCTGCATTTTCCCTAGAAGGGGCTAATGTCACCCTAGAGAGGGGATGACGTCTCTCTTTTTCTTGATTAAGGTTTTAATTTAAGCATTTGATGTAAAACAATATGATTTTGGTATTTTGGCCTTGTCATCCTTTTTATGACCTAAAAAGTAAAATTAGGTCATGGTACTGTATAAATTTAGGGTTTTTACCTTCATTTTTCCACCATCTTTCACTCACTCATTAGTGAGGTCTGAAATTTGTGCTACACTTGGATTTCTTGGCTGAAATTGTGAGGCGCACTAGTTGAAGGAAGGCAATTTTGGAATTCTATTGGCATTTTTGGCATTTCTCTTGGTGGAAGGTGTTACAACTAGGCTTTGCTACTTGATTTCTTGGTTAAATGTAAGTAAATTTCTGCAAAACATCTTAATTGAATGGTTGTAGTATTTTTTTTCTTTCATTTATTGTTATAATTTGTTGAATAAACCCTAGGTGACAAGCACACATTCTAGGTCCTTATCTCATTTCCCCACCAAAGTTTTAGCCATTTTATTTGTTGAAGTGAGATAGAGCCTTGCCTTAGCAACACTCTACTCTTTCTAGCCCTTGTTTAAAAGGATTGAGCCTTGCCATAGAAACACTCAAATCTATCTT
This sequence comes from Picea sitchensis, assembly GCA_010110895.2. Classification (NCBI taxonomy): domain Eukaryota; kingdom Viridiplantae; phylum Streptophyta; class Pinopsida; order Pinales; family Pinaceae; genus Picea; species Picea sitchensis. The sequence continues at coordinate 66,921 of SNQJ01S0045519.1, forward strand.
CTCCCATGCTAGCCATTTTACCTTATTGAAGCTAAGAAGAAGAAAACACATCAGGGCCTCTTTCCCCTACACCTTGGTGAGCCGATTTTCCCTAGGGTTTGCTTAGTAAAGCCTTGCCATAGTAACATGTTGCTTGCAAACCTTCTTGTCTTAGTCTTATACAATATTTTGAGCTAGCCATTTTTTCCATTGAGCTAAGGAAGGAGGAGAGAGCACTGAGGCCTAGTTCCCCTACACCAAAGTGAGCCTCTCTCCCCTATGGTTTCATCCTTGTGGCCTTGCCATAGCAACACCTCAAGGTTTAACTCGCTTGTCCTTAGTATTTTATATTACCCTTTTGATCCTTCAACTTGCATCCTCATTTTGACTCCATTTACCCTAGGAACACACTGATCTAAGGCCTAGCGTGTGAGTACTTTGATCAAAACAACCTCTAATACTTTGAACAAACCCTAACTATTCTAACCCTAGCCTAGACTAACCCTACTAACCCTACTACTGTCATATTCTTTCTAAGTGCTACAAACACCTTTGTGCAGTAATCAATTCACTTTTAAGCAATTGAATGGTTGGTTAAGGCATTATCTAATGAAGTGTTAATTTGTTACACTAAATTCCAAGTTTATTTAGCATTTATTGAAGAAGTAATATTGTAAATTGTTACTATTGTACAAACATTGAATTCGTCAATATTTATTTCTCAATTACTTATTATCAGATAGTCATTGATTATATGAAGTACTAACCAATCGAGTAAGTTTGCATATATATATATATATATATATATATATATATATATATATATCTTGTTTCTTTGTCTCGGGCAGGTACATCTCTATTTTGGTTATACTTCTCTTTATTGGCTAGTTAGTCGGACTATCTGCTCGGTGGTGACTTTTGAGGGGGAATTTATCTTTTAGATTTCAATCCTTTTCCTTCTCAAAACCCCAGGTCACCGGGGACGTCTCCCCTGGGCCTTACCTCCCTAAACAGAAAGAACCTTCCTATCGAGGTGACATTGGGTGGGATTGGTTCAGTTGCGCCGGTTTGACCTCTTATCATCCATCTTTTATCCTAACTACAAACTATGCAATAACATTTTGGCATCGTTGTCGGGGAACACTGAGTCAATTCTCCTCAAGACGACACTTTTCGGTAAACCTTGCCTCTAGAGTGTTTACTTTACAAGCTTTCCTGGCGACTCCACTTAGGATGTTTTCCCTTTTTTCTTTGATAGTTTCAAGAAAATTATCTGGAAACTCCACTAATGACGACCTGTAGTAGGCACCAGTACTTACCTCCATTTATTGTGGTAATTGTCACCCCTACGAACCTCGTTCCTCCTATAAATTCTCACAAATGGTCTCACCAAGAAACCTTTGGTTGTTTTGACTTTACTAAAAATCAAGGTGGATTACATAACCTACCCAAAAGGGTCAAATCCTTGTTACCAAGCTTCTCAAGAAGAGGGGTACCTTCCAATAACTCATATTGGACCCAGTTTTGTGAAAGTTTTGAGTTTCACCAAACCGGTCAAGAGCACCTTGATCTCTTTATGAGGCTTTTTGCAAGATCTCTCATTGGGAAAGCCAAGACTTGAATTGATTCTTACCCAAAAGGAGGCATAAAAACTCCCGAAGAACTGGAAAAGGCCTTTAAAATAAGGTGGTGCAATCAAGAACACACACAACCCTTATACTCTCAATACATTGATATTTGCAAAGGTTCCTGTGAGGGAATTAGGGATTTCAATGATAGAATCAATCTTCTCCTAAAAAAAGTCTGACCTAACCTAAAATCAGATGAAGTTATCCTCCAACACTACTTGAACTCATTGGAAGGAATCTTGCAGTTTACCCTCAAGGATTGATCACTCTCAACCCTATAAGAAGCACAAGATTTCGCTTACCAAATTGAGAGGAACCTTGAGTTCGAAGACTACATCCATCAAGTTAACCTCTCGCACAATAAAAACTCTCCGGAATATAGTGATGAGGATATCACAGAAACTGAACCTAAGCTCCCGAAAATCCTTGAAGTAAAACTCATTCCTCCCAAAATAAAATGGAGCTCTTTTCATACCAATGTACAACATGTTCCTCTTTGGTAACCTCCCACAAAAGTAGAACCCTTTCAGGATCTTTTCCCACACAAGAAGGAATAAATTGAATCTTCTTTTCCACAAACGTATGAGCATGACCTTCTTAAAGAACTTCCCCTTTTTGTCCACCAAGTAGAAAGAGTTGGGTCAAAGTATGGTGAGGTCACACCTTTCTATGTCACTCTCCAGGTCAATAACTCCCTCCTCCATAATTGTGTTTTTCACCCAAATGCTACAACCAACATTATGACTGAGGAAATCATGGACCAATTGGGTTTAAGACTTTCACAACCAAATGCCCAAGGGGGTTTTGCAAAAGGAGTTATCAAGGAGCTAGAAGTTGCCTTCAACTCTTTTCCTAGTGGTCCTTTTTATATAGAAGTGATGGTGGTAGATGCCCTAAAAAATTGGGGTATCATTTTCCACAAGGACCTCATAAAGAACTTATATGGAATTTTTCAAGACCAAGATTCTAAAGAAATCATCCCTCACCCTGAAGGAGGATTATTCACCCTCCACAGAGAAACCCTTGATGAGTTGAGCGACCAAATCCTATGTATTAACAACGACATCGATAATTGGTTTGTTCAAACAGGAAATCTAGGAATCGACACTATCAAAGAACCTGAAGGAATTTGGACCCTAGAGTTTGATGGATCCCACTCAAGTTTTGGATCGGGCATTGGAATTGTCTTGACAACTCCTTCCCGCAAGGCCTTCTACTATTCTTATAGGCTAGAATACCATTGCACGAACAACATTGCTGAATATGAAGCTTTGATCCTAGGCCTCAACTTAGCAATTGACAAAGGTGTCACGTACTTAAAGGTGAAAGGAGATTCAGACCTCATAGTATCACAGGTGTTGCTAAAATTTGCTACAAATAGAGAGAAGTTGAAGAAGTATAGAGACTTTGCACAATCCCTTTCAAAATCCTTTAAGATAGTCTCAATTGAAGCCATTCCTCAAGAAGAAAACTATGTGGTAGATGCCTTGGTTGTTTCTTCTTCCACCCTATGACCTTGTGATGGTCCACTTCACGACCTATGCAAAATGAAAGTTCTCTTTATACCTTCTATCTCTGATAACTTGGAGCATTGGAATTTTTTTGAAGACGATGACCAAATCATCAGGTTTATGGAAAACAACAAAGAATTAATTGATTCACAAATAAAATTCCTAGCTAATTCCATGAACTTGGAGGTTATAAACCTTCAAAACAACACCTTGCCCAAAGGCTGCATCCCCTTAGAAAATCTCTTTGACAGACATGATGCTTTCAAAAGAAAAAATCCTAGCAAACAAGTAGATGAAGCCCTAAAGTTTAATATCGGTATGTAAATAGACCCAAGGATGGTTAATATAGGGAAAGGAACTACTGATAAGGAAAGGTCAGAAATACTGGCACTCATTAGAGAATTCAAAGACACTTTCGCATGGAACTATGACGAATTAAAAGCCTATATGGGAGATGTCATCCAACACACCATACCCCTGGTAGAAGGAGCCAAACCTTTCCGACAAAAACTAAGACATATCAACCCAAAGTTAGCAGGAAAAATATAGAAGGAACTCCAGAAGATGGTTGAAGCTAACATCATATCCCCCATCAAATATTCTTCTTGGATGTCAAATTTGGTAGTTGTTTGAAAGAAGACCGGTGACATACGCCTATATGTTGATTTCCGCAACCTTAACCAGTTATCTTTGAAGGAAAACTACCCCCTCCCTAACATGGAACATCTGCTTCAAAGGGTTACAGGAGAAGGGATGATGTCTGTGTTGGATGGATTTTTCGGATACAACCAAGTCTTTCTCAAAAGAGAAGACCAACTTAAAACAAAATTTACTACACCAAGGGGAACCTTTATGTACTTGAGAATGTCGTTTGGTCTTATGAACACCGATGCTACTTCCCAGAGAGAAATGGACTTTGCCTTTAGGGATATTATACATAAAATCATAGGGATTTACTAGGATGATCTCACGGTTGTATCAAAGGATAGGAAAGACCACCTTTCACACCTCAAGATTATTTTCGAGCAATGTAGGAAGTATGGTATCTCTCTAAATCCCAAGAAGTCTATTTTTGGGATCGATTAGGGAAAAATTTTGGGTCACGTGGCTTCAAAAGGAGGGGTCTCCATAGATCCTGAGAGGGTCCAATCAATAAAATATGCTCGTCCCCCAATCAACAAAAATCCCTTACAATCCTTTTTCGGAAAGATCAATTTCATTCGAAGATTTGTTCCAAACTTTGCCGAAAGGATAAAACCCATGAGTGCTTTGCTAAAAAAGGATGTTGCCTTCAGATGGGATGATAAATCTATGAAATATTTTTAGGATCTAAAAAATTCTATCTCCCAAGCCCTCATCTTGATCAGCCCTGATTATTCACGAGATTTCATAATATTGTCGTTTGTCTCCCAGGATACCATAGTAGGATTCTCGTTTGCTTCCCAGGATACCATAGTAGGTGTTTTAATGAAAAAGGACGATGATGAGTATGAACATCCTATAGCTTTTATGAGAAAAGTTCTTATATTCCGTAATTGAATTACTCCATTATTGAGAAGAAAGTTTATGCCTTGGTAAAGTCCCTCAAGCACTTTAGAGACTACATTGGCTACAATAAAATTAAGGCTTATGTCCCGTACCCAACAATAAAAGACATTTTATTGTAGCAAGATTGCATGGGTACTAGGGGGAAGTGGGTCTTCAAAATCCAAGAATATGACTTAGAAATAAAACCCACCAAAATAATAAAGGGACAAGGTTTGGCCCAGATGCTAACCGAAAGAAACCAAGAGGCCATACAGATGGGGGAGAGTGAACAAGTGAATGTAGTGGTCAGTGAACTAGAGCATGATGAGTGGTACTCTGATATCGTCTATTACCTTAAGAACTTATCCTGCCCCGATCACCTAGTGGACTAAAAAATAAGGGATTTAATATTGAAGGATATGAAATACTGTTTGACTAAATATGGCCTTGGTTGGAATAATCCCGATGGGGTGATCCTTAGATGTGTCAACCCGGAAGAGGTAAAGAAATTGCTAAATGAATTACACTCTGGATACTGTGGTGGAGATTTCGCAGCTCGTACCACTTCCCACAAGATCCTGAGGGCTGGATATTATTGGCCAACAATCTTTTTTGATACTCATCAATATGTCTGATCTTGCCAGCCCTGCCAGTACTTTTCTGGTAAACCAAAACTCCCATCACAACTATTAAAACCCGTAGTAGTGGAAGCGCCATTTCAACAATGGGGTTTGGATTTCATTGGGGAGTTCAAGGATAATCCAAGCAATGGCTACCGATGGATCCTAACGACCACAGATTATTTTACTAGATGGGTAGAGTCCATCCCCACAAAGAAAGACACCGAAGAAGTAGTCATAAACTTTTTGGAATAGCGGATTATAACAAGATTCAGTGTCACTTCCAAAATTACCATAAACAATGCCAAAGCATTTAGCTCACATGCGCTAGTAGAATTTTGTTTCAAGTATGGAATTGTCCTATATCATTCCTCCAACTACTATCCACAAGGGAACAGATTGGCAAAATCAAGTAATAAAAACCTTATGAATATTATCAAGAAGGTCGTGGGAGAAAATAACAAATCTTGGGATAGAAAAATCAAGTATGTTGTGTGGGAAGAATGAATAAAAACTAAGACCTCAACATGAAAGACTCCCTTTGAGTTAGTATATGGACTAGAAGCAAAACTTCCTGTGAACCTCCAAATTCCCATCCTTCGTTTTGCTCAACAATATGCTACGGATGGGGAAGAAATCCAAGGGCGAATCAACCAACTGATAGAGTTAGATGAATCTAGAAGAGACACCCTTGGTCAGATGGAAAGAAACCAAGAAAAGATAAAGAAAACTTTTGATCACAAAGCAAAGGAAAGAAACTTCATTGAAGAAGATCTCGTACTGCTATGGGATAAAATAAAGGAAAAACCTGGTACGCACAAAAAATTGGATAGTTTATGGACAAGTCCTTATAAAATCACGAGTCATGCAAGTACAAACTCTTTCAAACTGGGCACCATGGAGGGAGAGGCATTGAGGCTACCATTGAACTCTTTACACATCAAGCGCTACTATCCACCAACAACATGATAGGTAAGTGTAGGTAAGTAGGTAGGCATTTTTGCATTCATTATACTATATCATTTGCATTGCATGATAGAGTAGTTTTCTTTACATTCACACTTATGATTGTTTTATTTCAGTCTTATATATATACATATATGCTAGGGTGGTATCACCGCCCCAATTGGTTACTGATGGTTTCTATTGAGATCAAGTAGGTGAACAGGTTATGCCAGAGATGTCGAGGTTCTCATGCACTCTATGGTGAGCACATTTCCCCGAGTTAGAGCCAAATGTTATCCCCCACTTTTAGGGATAACTAGGAGATCATGTCTCGAGGCCCACATGTCCTAGACATGGAGTACCGAGAGCCAGATCAACTTTAGCATGGCCTTGGAGGGCCCATCTTTTCTCCCTTTCAATGCCTCTACTTTGTCAGCAACAACAACATCCATCACCATCAACTTGTTCTTGTATCAGAGATGGTTCTTTCTCCATGAGGTAATTGTATCATGGTATGTGTCACTCTGATCCTCAAAACCTTTGAATATGTGCATATAATTACTTTTGTTTCTAACAAATCCTTCGATCTTATACTTTCTCACTTGACCATGTCGTGGGGGATGAAAGGATGCCCTAGTAAGACTGTGTCTGTAGGTTTTGGATTTCCATAGGGGGGATTTCTAAAAATCCATCGTCCGCTTCCATCATAGCACCACTTTTTCATCTTGCTTCCCGCTCATCTATCCCATTACACTTGTCTAATCACTAGTTGACCTATTATTTGAGGATTTCACCTTACCTCGTGGGAAGAAGGGGCTAAAGGCCCAGAAGGTAAAAGCAAGATGGCAAAAGATAAAAGCCTAAAAAAAATTAAACATCGAGATGCTTTGCCCAGGGATCCCTGAGAAAGAAATAAAAGGATTCTCAGCAAGAAACAAGAGGGACACAATAAAAATAATAAAACAAGACCTAGTCAGAGGATAGTGGGTCTCATCATGCGCTAGCCTATTAGGTCCATGGGTGCTTAGCAGTATGATACTACTAGCAGCCAGTTACCATGCCAGGGTAGTGACTCTTGGTTGCATGGCCAAGATAAAGGGGGTCTCATCACGAGCCATCCTTCTCATTTATGTGAAAGTACTTGTGGGTAACGCTACCACCACTGGTCACCATGCCAGGGCAGTGTCCCCTGATTAGATTATGGAATAAAAATAAATAAAGAATAAAGAATAAAAGGCATGAATTGGTCTTGGAAAAAATTGCATCCAGGACAGGTGCAACTCGCCTTCTACAAAGGCACCCATAGGTAAAACTTTGCATTCCCTTCCTTTCATTGCACCCAGTTGCTTGGACATCCCTTATCCACATCACCCACTTACATGGCTCAGATGAAGTCTCTTCTGGACTTTCCTCTTCCAGTGGACACTACCCCAATAGGATGCCCTATCACTTTCCCCAAAATTGTATTACATGCTTGTATAATGTCTTTGATCTTTTAACTAGGGTAATAGGGGTTTTATGCACATGTTTAATAATATTGATGATGAGATGTGATTGACATTGCTATGATCCCTGTGACTTATGAGCCCATGGAGGGTGTAGCTATTGATGTGCAAGATCATGCCTGACGGACAGGTACCATGTTGGACAGGTACACATGGGGATATGATCAACTCAGACCTCCATGGGGCTGAAGATCCCACCCGATGGATGTTGAGACCCCAGTAGGGGGAAAAGACATGACATAGAGGTTTTCACAGGAGAGAAGGAGGACGTCTTGCAGAGGCACCCTGAAAAAGCTTGACCTAGGGGGTTGTGCCCTTTTTAGTGGAACATTGGCCTTGGAAGGCCTAGGACATCACCCATGAGGTCCATGACATTATCCTTACTTCATGGACGTTTTGGCATATGGACAGGGCAGTTCGGCACGTGTGGCAGCTTGGAGAAGCCCAAGTAGGGCTAATGTCTTGCTCCTGGAGGCTGCATTTTCCCTAGAAGGGGCTAATGTCACCCTAGAGAGGGGATGACATCTTGGTTTTTTTTTATTAGGGTTTTAATTTAAGCATTTATTGTAAAATAGTATGATTTTAGTATTTTGGCCTTGTCGGCCTTTTTATGACCTAAAAAGTAAAAATACGTCATGGTATTGTATAAATTAAGGGTTTTTACCTTCATTTTTTCATCATCTTTCACTCACTCATTAGTGAGGTCTAAAATTTGCGCTACACTTGGAGTTCTTGGCTGAAATTGTGAGGCGCACTAGTTGAAGGAAGGCATTTTTGGAATTTTATTAGCACTTTTGGCATTTATCTTGGTGGAAGGTGTTACAACTAGGGTTTTATACTTGATTTCTTGGTTAAATGTAAGTAAATTTATACAAAAATTCTTAATTGAATGGTTGTAGTATTGTTTTTCTTGCATTTCTTGTTATAATTTTTTGAATAAACCCTAGGTGACAAGCACACATTGTAGGTCCTTGTCTCATGTCCCCACTAAAGTTTTAGCCATTTTATTTGTTGAAGTGAGATAAAGCCTTGCCTTAGCAACACTCTACTCTTTCTAGACCTTGTTGAAGAGGATTGAGCCTTGCCATAGTAACACTCAAATCTATCTTCTCCCATGCTATCCTTTTTACCTTATTGAAGCTAAGAAGGAGAAAATGCATCAGGGCCTAGTTCCCCTACACCTTGGTGAGTCGATTTTCCCTAGGGTTTGCTTAGTAAATCCTTGCCATAGCAACACGTTGCTTGCAAACCTTCTTGTCTTAGTCTTATGAAATCTTTTGAGCTAGCCGTTTTTGCAATTGATCTAAGGAAAGAGGAGAGAGCACTGAGGCCTAGTTCCCCCACACCAAAGTGAGCCTCTCTCCCCTAGGGTTTCATCCTTGAGGCCTTTCCATAGCAACCCCTCAAGGTTTAACTCTCTTGTCCTTAGTCTTTTATATTACCCTTTTGATCCTCCAACTTGGGTCCTCCTTTTGACTCCATTTACCCTAGGAACACATTGATCTAAGGCCCAGCGTGTGAGTAATTTGATCAAAACAACTTCTAATACTTTGAACAAACCCTAACTATTCTAACCCTAGCCTAGACTAACCCTACTATTTTCGTCATCTTTCAAAGTGCTACAAATACCTTTGTGCAATAATCAATTCAATTTTAAGAAATTGAATGGTGGGTTAAGGAATTACCTAATGAAGTGTTAATTTGTTACATTGAATGCCAAGTTTCTTTAGCATTTATTGAAGAAGTAATATTGTAAATTGTTGTTATTGTACAAACATTGACTTTGTCAATATTTATTTCTCAATTTCTTATTATCAGATAGTCATTGATTATATGAAGTACTAACCAAGTGAGTAAGTTTGCACATATATATATATATATATATCTTGTTTCTTTGTCTCGGGCAGGTACATCTCTATTGTGGATATACTTCTCTTTATTGGCTGGTTAGCCGAATTATCTACTCGGTGGTGACTTGTGAGGGGGAATTTATCTTTTAGATTTCAATCCTTTGCCTTCTGAAAACCCCAGGTCACCGGGGATGTCTCCCCTGGGCCTTACCTCCCTAAACAGAAAGAACCTTCCTATCAAGGTGACATTGGGTGGGATTGATTCAGTTACGCCAATTTGACCTCTTATCATCCATCTTTTATCCTAACTACAAACTTTGCGATAACAGGAGAGGAAAAAAAATCAACCAAGAACATACCAACACATAAATGATGCACGAGAGGAAACCTCAAAATGAGAAAAACTAGCTAATAGATCTATTAGTTCCTTGACCAAACCCGACCAAGCAAGCCAACCTCTTGGCCTAAGCCAAGTGAGGCGAAGTGAATCTTCACAACTCAATTCTCAACACACTACAATGGAGTATCACAAGCCTTTTAATACTTTCATAACATGCAATCCATGAACTCTAAAACCCTATGTCACCAATACTATGTATCCAAAATCACTATTATTCACATAACAACAATGTGATTCTAAACTATGAATTGACTTTCCGCATTGATTTTAGTCGCATTCTAGACCTTAGTGCATGTACTCTCTTTTTTAGGATGAATGCACTGAAGTAATTTGGCATGCTTCCAATACTTACATTAAAGCTAATCACGAAAGTATTGTATTGGATGAATGACATGGTGTCATCACTTCCATAGTTGAAGGCTTGACATGATAAAATATGGGAAGAAATAATTTTCAATAGAAGTTATTGCTAAATTTATTTAGAGTGTCGATCTAGGAGTAAATTAATAACATTAGTCTCAACCACATGGAAGTGTGAGAAGGAAACATGTTCAATTTTCTAGAGCTTTATCCACATATAATGGTGATATGTGGAATTATTAGGATGTCTAGTGATTATGAAGTGTTGATATATTTGGATGCACAAAAAGATTTACAAGATGTAATATATTTTTTCATTTACAAAAATATGGTGATTTTGTCATAAGACTAAGTTTAATGATGTTTTTTTACCTAATTATTTAAATTTACAAAAAAATAAAATACTAATTTTAACATATAAAAAATTTCTTTAAAAAATTAAATAATTTTCAATTATTTTTAATTATTTAATATTTATAATGATAATGAATATTTAAATTAATTATTATTTGAATTTTAAAACATATAACTCTACTCTACTTATGAACATATGGGTGAGTTCTTTTTTGTTTCTATTAAATGAATTTAAACTTAAAACTTAATTTATTAAATTTTCATTTCTATATATTATTTAGAATGGAACCTAAAATATTTCTTAAATAAATTTAAACTTAAAACTTAATCTATTAAATTTCCATTTCTATATATTATTTGGAATGGAAACTAAAACTTAAATGATTCGAATTGTATCTTTTGTTATATTAATTTACACTTTGAACTTTATGCAATCTTTTGAGGATAATATACTGAATTAAAATATGAAAGGAAACTTCTAACCTCCTTTATATTCATAAAAAGTTATTTATTA